>CAJGYO010000557.1:0-130085 GCA_904845875.1 Miscanthus lutarioriparius
CGGGAGATTGCGAATAATGAAATTGTCATCACTTGCACCACCGGCTTGGCGAGCAAGCCGATAGTCTTCGAGCCAAAGCCTGTGGTTCGATTCTCCGAATATTTTAGGATATTGGTGGCGGCCGGTACCTTAGGGGAACGCAGATTGAGGATGTGTCGGCCGAAGGCCGAGGTCTGGCGAGCTAGGACTTGGCTCCGGTCCTCGCCCATTGTCGAAAGCGTCCTTAGCGTCAAGGATGATAGCCATGATGGGCTTCTTCTCTTTCGTCACCGTGGGTGCGCCTGCGGGCATCGATGGTGCTGCGCATGTCACGGCTGTGGCCGAGACATTGATGTACCGGGATAGCGGAGCGCTGCCTGTTGCCTGGTGGCGTCTGGTGAACGGACGCGTCCTTGGTGGGACGTACCAAGGGCTTGCGCTGGCTGGTGTTGGGTTCACGTCATCGAGACAACAAGCTTTCCGCCTGCTACGCCGCCACACGCTAGAGCAACGTGCGAATTTCTCGACGGGCGTGGCGATCCTCGGACGTTGCGGCCTCCGGAAGGCCGTGCAGCAAGGCCGTTGCTGCGGCGATGTTCTGGCTTGCCCGAGCGAAGTGAGGGAGAGTCCCATCATTGGTGAGGATCCTCCAATGCACATGATGGGCCGAGGGGCGTGCGTGCCCACCGTCTCCACGACGCTTGATCTCCTCCTCGATGTTTCGGTATTCCCAGACAAGCTGTTGCCCGGCGTCATCGATCTCCAGCTTTCATGCTCTTGGCTACTCCATCCTTACATGAGATGGAGCCGTCGTCTCCACCTTGATCCTGGCATCGAGGTTGCCTGTTGGGGTTGTTTCTTCTCTGGAGACGCTTTGGACGTGTCCCTCGGGGGTTTGCGTCATGAAGCATTCCTGGGAAGGGTGATGGCTCCCCTTGCTGGAGTCAGAGCTAGAGGATGACTCTGGTTCCTCCGCGAGGAGCCTGTAGAGTGTCTCCGGATCTTGTTCGACTACCCTCACGAACTCGCTGTCCGTAGGCGGCTAAACCATGCATAGTGCCAGAAGGTGGTCGGCGGTCGCCACGGCGTTGCGGAGACCGAACAGAAACGCTGTCGGGGCGCTTCGTACGGGGCCTTCCGGAAACAGGGTGATGCTGCGCGGGGGTTCCCTGGATAACTGGGGTCCGAGGGAGTCGCCCCATGGGCCCTCAAGCCTCAGACGGCTGAGGTTGATGGAAGGGAGAGGCTGTGCGGCCGTGTGGGTCAGCACCAATTCTCTTCCTAGTGTGACGATGAAATCTAGGTCGCCGAAACGCACATGTGCGCCCGGGGCCTAGCCGATTGCGTGGGTGGCCATCCGAGGCCTGATTTGGAACGCGCAAGCCCCCTACCTGGCGCACCAACTATCGGTGTTTCGTACAAGCACCGGCAAGTAAATTTATAGTAATGCGCGTTAGGCTCGGATGGTGCGCTAAAGGACACAAGATTTATACTGGTTCGGGCTGAATATCCCTACGTCCAGTTTGTTGCTGCTCGTGTTATTAGCACCGTGAATGGTTCATAGTAGGGGATACAAACGATCGAGAGAGGGACAGGTCCCAAGTCTCTGATGGAAGGGTCGAATGGAAGCCAAGAGCTTGGTAGCAGCTTGACTATGTGTGTGTGTGTTACGTTGTTTCGGTCCCCCTTTGCTGGAGGAAATGCATCCCATTTTATAGATGAAGGGGATGGCTTTGCAAGGGTCAGGTCTCAGGATGCCTGCTCTACCTAGCCTCATGGCTCACTTCTACCCAGCCTCGTTACCCATTCTAATGGGTGCGAAAAGATGATAAGCACCTACAATACTGTCGATGCTTCTGTAGAATGTCAGGATGGTTACAGAATAGTGCCCTGCGTAGGGTATGGGCTGAAGTATAGTGGTTTTGACTTATGAACCTTGCATAGCCTTGCCCCGCACGCCTTCAGGCTCCTATGAGTCTCTATCGAAGGGACACGAAGTTGAGGTCTGGAGTAGCGTTGTGGGCAAGGTTCTTTGATTTGGTGGACCCGAGGGGTTGGGAAGCGGGCGCCGCTCCCTTGGGTCCATAACACGGTGACGGCATGTCCATCATTTGTGGAGATCACAAATCCTTTTCTAGAGTGTAGTGGTTGTCATGTATCTTCGTCGGGTTCCGTGTCCCAGAGCTGAAGGCGGCGCCTACAACTCTACAGGGCGAGGAGCACGTGCCTGCAATACCTTTTGGGCTCTGTGGCGCCCGGGAGGGTCTAAAGCACCTGTCCAGTCGTTCCCTGGCAGTACCTTTCCTGCCGGGGCACAGGGTATGGTCCTTGAGGCCGTGGTTGACCCGAGCGCCTTATCTTGCTCTATACCCATCATCATGAGGGAACGGGAGAGAAGTTATTAGGTAAGATAAAACCAGCCTTTGGACATCGAACGGGGCGAGGTTCGTCCTCGGTCATCGGGCGAGGCGGAGCCCAGTCCTTGTCCCTTGGGCGTGACCGAGCCCACCCCTCGGGGGTCGGGCGAGGCAGAGTGTATCCCTCAGCCCTCGGGCAAGGCGGAGGCTAGCCTTCAGCCCTGGGGTGAGGCGGAGCTGTCTCGAAGGCGTCGGGCGGAACGGAGGCCAGCCCTTTGCCCTAGGGTGAGGCGGGGCTGGCCCAAAGGCGTCGGGCGAGACGGCGGCCAGCCCTTTGCCCTTGGGCGAGGCGGGGCTGGTGCAAAGGCGTCGGGCGAGACGGAAGCCAGCCCTTTGCCCTCGGGCGAGGCGGGGCTGGCCCAAAGGCGTCGGGCGAGACGGAACCTAACTTTCGTCATTCGAGCAAGGAACGCAGCGGCGCCCTTGTCCGTCCAGAAGTTTTTAACGTTCGATGGTTATTGGTTCCACCTTCTGAGGTACCCTGGTATTAGGTCCCCGACATACGCTCTGAGACTGAAAAACAAATAATGACAAAAAAAACCAGTCTACATGGCTTACTGCTGCACTGTTACAGTTAATCTATGAGATAATAACCCTACTGTCTAGATGATACTGCTGTTTCAAACTTAGAGTAAGTCATTCTAAAGAAATTTGTTTTGTTCTAGTTTGGATATTTCCATTGCCCGTGAAAGAATTGCTAGAATAAGTATTTTGTTGCTTGTCCTTGTTTTTTTAGCAAAGAATGGATCCGAAGTACACGGCCATATCCAATTTCTTTAAGTGCGAGAAACATTAGAGATATTTTAGATGAGAACAAAGAGATGGATCATGATTGCTTCAATATAGCAATTCGGATGGTTGCGCAGAACAAATTCTTGTTGATGAAGAATCAAAAACAAAAATACCACTTTATGGATCTCCAGTTTGCTGTAAGTTCATCTAATTGTTAATTCTATAATTAATCAAATACTTATAAATTTTGCAAAATCAACAGTCCATAACCTAGTTTGGACGAGATCCACGATGTTGTGGCAAATTAGACCACAAGAAACTAGCAAAAATGTTCGAGTGTTGACCTGACATGGAATACAAAATTAAAGATTGCAGCAATGTAAGATATGTTCAGTGTACTCCTTTATATTTTATTTATATATATTATACTTTTTTAAACACTTATATTCTATGTCTATGTTTTTAGATTCTACTACCATATTATCGAGATGGACTATATACTTTATTCATAATGGACATGCAAAAGAAAACTGTACACATTATGGATCCACTCCCAGATGATGTATGTTACAAGGGTTATGATCAAATCATACCATATATAGCTACATTTTCACACTATTGCTAAAAGGTTCAGTCTCACTATGAAACTGATAAATTCTAAGTGGGACGGCAATATTTATTACTGGAAGCAAATATTCCCTGTATGTGTTACAAAAGTTCCAAAACATAAAGACTGATAATCATCTATAATATGTTTCATCTTTCTTATTATCACAAAATAGTTATTTGATTTATGTATAATAAATCAAACAAATTGTGGGGGTACGACCCCGGATACCCACGGCAGACCACATGGGCTGCGCTCCTGGGGGCGGTCCAGCCCACAAGACAGCCTTGCGAGGCACGACTCTGCTCGGCGCCTCCTGCAAGACATCTGGAAGATATCCTAAAGATTCTACGAGATCTGTTAGGATATGTTTGATCCTAAGATTCCTGTAATCAGTTATTACTTTCCGATTATCTCTCAGATCTAACCAACTTGTAACCCTGCTCCCCGGACTATATAAGGCGGGCAGGGACGCCTCCAAAGACACGCAATATCATACGATAGCTAATACAAACCAACAGACCACATGAGTAGGGTATTACGTCATACTCACGGCCTGAACTTGTCTAACTCGTGTGTCTCTATTGCCTTCTTGTTCTTGATCTCACGCTCCTCTGCTGATCAATCTACCTTCATGGGATACCCCTCGGAGGATTGCCGACGATATTGTGTCGACAGTTGACGCGCCAGGTAGGGGGTTGCGTGCTGTTTCCTTGTCGAACAAGATGGTTTTTTTTCCGTAGGCTCTTCGTGCCTCCCGCAGCCTAGCCATATCTTCACGGTCGGATCGATCTCCTGGATCATCAATGCTGACGGAGTTGGAGAGCTCCTCAATCCAGCGCAGATCGATTCTGTGCCGATCATCCCCGCACCTGCAACTGCAGATTCGATCTCGGAATCACCTCCGAGGTTGCCTTCATCAGCAACTCGCCACCCGCTTCCTCGCTACCAGAGGAGGCAGATCAACAACAACGATCTGATCGAATCCATCGATCGGGTCGGTCTGAAGCTCACCGATTGTCTCTCCATCGCCGAATCGGCTCTAGACACTTTGGTTCAGCGCCGACCACCCTCCGATCCAAATCTATCGGAGGCTGCTCAGAAAACTCCAGGAGTTGTGGCTCTGCCCTTCGAGCTCACCAACATTGCCGCCACCTACCAAGACACCCTGAGGGGCAAATTCACCGACCAGGTGGGATGCGCCCATCCACTGGCCGACCAGATCGCCGTCTAGCCTCCGCCAGCCGTCAACATGCTACATTTAGGTCGGTGCCCCGGAGTGTCCCTCCAGACCATCCTAGAGGAAAATCTGGGCTCGGAGTCTCAAGGCTCTATGGAGACCCTCACCAAAACCTTCTTCGAGCAACTCCTTCTCCCACCCTTCTGGGGTGGCACGATCTTCAACGTCAGTGTCGACAGCCCTCCTCAGAATGGCGAAACCGAGGAGGAACACGTCGCTCATGAGAATCGGAACGTCAACCGCACGCAGCGCCGAGAAAACAAGGCAGCCATTGCAAGGGCCGAGGCTGCTCGGAATAATCGGCTCGACTCACAAGGAAGGCCACTCCCGCTCCACCGTGACCTCAACAAAGAGTTCCTCTGCGTCGACGGCCATGACGTCTTCAAGACTCCAAGCGCCAATCTGGCAGTGGCCACCAATGAGCTCACCCACCTCCCGCAGACGCCTGAGCTCGCCAAGGTCGCCGCCATGCTTAAAGCGGCACACTGTCAAGTTAATGAGATTCAAGAGGATCAGAGACCTTCATGCTCTACGAGCACGATTCATCGATCAGCTGCGCCAAGATCCAATCGCCGCCCAAGTCAAAGCCATTTTGCTGACCAGTCACTGCCTCTCCTAGGGGAGCCGGGGGCCACCGCGCCGAACACCATCGCCAACACGACCAGGAGGTCGAACAGGACGCTCGAGTGCTCCTCAGCAACCTCCGGGATGCACAACGGCGTATTGAGCAACGTCGCTTCGGTTGCCATGAAGATGAAGTACGTCGCCGCCAGGAGTACGAGCAGGAGTATGGCAACCCGGACTCAGCTCTCGAGCCGCTCACCGATGGCAATGCTGCAGACGATGGCGCCGACAACCCCGAGGGGCCCCCAGCTTTCACAAGGGTGCTCCGAACACTTCGGTGGCCCCATGGTTTCAAGATCACTAGGGTCGAGCCCTACGAAGGAAGGATGAACCCGACACAGTGGCTGCAGGCTTATGCCACTGCTGTCCGTGCCGCCGGAGGAGACACCAATGTCATGGCGAACTATCTTCCCGTCATGCTCACGCCAGCCGTCATGAGCTGGTTTACAAGTCTTGCCTCGGATTCCATCGGATCCTGGGAAGAGCCAAAAAAAGTTTTCACCGACAATTACATGGCTACTTGTACTCGGCCTGACACCAAGCATGATCTGAACCGCATCAACCAGAAGTCGTTTGAGCTCCTCTGTAGTTACATCCGACGCTTTTCCGAGATGAGGAATTCTATCCCCAACATCACAGAAGCTGAGGTTATCACCACCTTCATTCGAGGACTCCATCACCGCGAGCTCCGCTCCAAGTTCAATCACAAACCGCCAATAGGGATTGGTGAGATGGTCACAACCGCCAACCAGTACGCCGACGCCGAGGAAGCTGAGGTGCGCTTCAACGAGGATGCGGGCACTCATTGCCCAACTCACCGCTACGACGACCGCCCCGACGACTGACGCCACAACGACCATCGTTTCGACGACTGCAGTTATCATCATGACAGCGTTCGTGATCGGCCAGAAGGACCCAAGTCTGGCCAAAACCGCCACCGCCGGCTAGACCACATCATCGCCGCCATCACCGAACCTCAGGCCAAGCTGAAAGCTCTAGTTTGGTTTTGGTTAATTGATCAAACCCTAAGTGCTAACCTAGTTTATCAAAGTAATTATGAGATAGGTAGCACTACTCCAAGTGATGAAGCAATGGCGAAGATCATGACGATGGTGATGGCATGGTGATGATCAAATGCTTAAACTTGGAAAAGAAGAAAGAGAAAAACAAAAGGCTCAAGGCAAAGGTATAAATTGTAGAAGCCATTTTGTTTTAGTGATCGAAACACTTAGCGAGTGTGATCACATTTAGGATCGATAGCCGTACTATTAAGAGGGATGAAACTCGTATCAAAATGCGGTTATCAAAGTGCCACTAGATGCTCTAACTCATTGCATATGCATTTAGGATCTAGTGGAATGCTAACACCCTTGAAAATGTTTGTCAAAATATGCTAACATATGTGCACAAGGTGATACACTTGGTGGTTGGCACATTTGATCAAGGGTGGTGAAGTTTGGGTGCAAGGGTAAGAAACTCCACCGACGGAGTGTCCACCCGTAGAGTGCGGATAGTCCGATGGTGCCACCGGCACCCTAGACAGAAAAATTAGAGGTCACTGTGAGTGACCGAACGCTGGCCTCGGTTGGACCGGCGCGTCCGGTCAGTAGCAGCAGAGGGTGCGCGTTTCGGTCTTATGACCAGACGCTGGGTCACTTAGTGACCGGACACTGGCAGGGTGCATCCGATCAGTGCTAACGTACGCTGACGTGAGGCGCACAGAGGAGACGTTGAGTGACCAGACGATGGGTGCATCCGGTCGAGCATGACCGGACGCGTCCGGTCGTGAATTTTCGCGTTTGGATGCTTACTGGAAACGACCGGACGCTGAGGTCCTACGTCTGGTCACTTTCTAACTGACGCGTCCGGTCATCACTTGACTATTGAAATCGGGCGATCGGCGTTTGAAGCCGATGACACCTGGCGCTCATCGCACGACCGGACGCTGTGGTCCAGCATCCGGTCAATATGACCGGGTCCGGTCGGCCCGTGTTCAGACCAGTGAAGGGGTACAACTGCTCTATTTCGTGGGGGCTCTCTATTTAAGGCCCATGGCCAGCTCAAGCTCACTCTCTTGGCCATTTTCATTGACATAGCAACCTTGTGAGCTTAGCCAAAGCCCTCCCACTCATCTCCATCATTGATCCATCATCATTGTGAGATTGGGAGAGAATCCAAGTGCATTGCTTGAGTGATTGCATCTAGAGGCACTTGGTATTCGTGTTTCGCTGCGGGTTTTGCTTGTTTCTCTTGGTGGTTGCCACCACCTAGACGACTTGTGCAGCGGTGGAGGATCGGCACGAGTTGGTGATTGTTCGTGGCCGTCTCCGGTGATTGTGAGGGGAGTTGTACCTTCACCGGCAGAGTGCCGAAAGGTAACTTTAGTAAATTGCTCGTGTCATTGAGTTACCTCACTTGTGGGTAGGTTCTTGCGGTGTCCAATCGTGTGGACAAGGTTTGTGAAACACGTCTTAGCCGCCGAACCACCAAGTGTTGGTCGACATAACGGGGACTAGCATGTTGGCAAGCACGTGAACCTCGGGAGAAAATCGGTTGTCTCTTGCCATTTGTATTCTCCCGGTGATTGGTTTAATCTTCATCTTGTGATTGGTTCATTCCTCTACACGGTGGTATAATCACCCTACTCACTCATTTACATTCTTGCAAACTAGTTGTAGCAAGCTCTTTAGTGTAATTAGAATTGAGAGCTTGCTTTGTTGTTTCAAGTTCATCTAGTGGAGCTCTTTAGTGTAGCAAGTGTGAGAGCTCTTAGTGAGTAGTAACATTGCAAATTGTGTGGTTAGTTATCATAGCAACTAGAATTGTTGGATAGGTGGATTGCAACCCTTGTAGAGCTAGAGCAAGTTTGCATTACGCCTTTTGTTATACTAATCAAATTGCTTTAGTTGATTTGTAGATTTTTAAATAGGCTATTCACCCCCCTCTAGCCATATTAGGACCTTTCAAGTGGTATCGGAGCCGTGGTCACCGTTTGATTGAAGGCTTAACAACCTCGGTGTCAAATTATGGCTCAAGTTGTGTTCAACCATATGGGGGGCAAACCACCATTCTTTGATGGCACATGCTATGATTATTAGAAGAGAAAGATGAGGATGTATCTTGGTTCAATCAATGATCAAGTATGGGAAGTGACCGAGAATGACTATGCTATCATTGATCCCGATGATCCCACCAACCAAGATAAGATCAACAAGCAATGCAATACAATGGCTCTCAACACCATATACAATGCCATTGATTCCAAGGTGTTTGAGCAAATCAAGGATTGTGAAAGAGCAAATGAGGTGTGGAAGAGATTAGAGGAAACATATGAGGGCACACCGGCGGTGAAGAGTGCCAAGCTGTATATCCTCAAGGATAAATTGACAAGCTTCAAGATGAAAGAAGATGAGAGCATTCCGGAGATGTTCCATCATTTGCAAGTGATTGTCAATGATTTGAAGGCATTGGGAGAGAAGATCAAGGATGATGATGTCTCTCATCGGTTCTTGATGTGCCTACCTCTAAGATTTGAGATGTTGAGATTGCTCATCGTAAGAGGAGGATTGAAGGAGATTACCCCCAACCAAGTACTAGGTGATGTCATGACCCAAGAGACATACCGTGTGGAAAGGGAGGGGGATGACAAGGATGACAAGAAGGAAGAAGAAGACAAGAAGAAGAAGAGTATAGCATTCAAGGCTAGCTCATCATCATCCAAGAACAAGGGCAAATCCAAGAAAGAATCAAGTGATGATGATGATCTTAGTGATATTGATGATGAAGCTATGGCCCTCTTTGTTCGCAAGATGGGAAAATTCATGAAGAAGAAGGGCTATGGTGCAAGAAAGAGAAGAGATCGCACCAAAAGCAAAGAATATGTGAGAAGAAGCTACAATTGCAAGAGCCCCGATCACGTTGTAGCAAATTGTTCCTACAATAGTGACAATGATGAGGATGAGAAGAAGAAGCTCAAAAAGGATAAGAAAGAAAAGAAGGAGAAGAAGGAGAAAAGAATGACCTTCCAAAAGAAGAAGAAAGGTGGAGGCTATGTGGTCACATGGGATAGTGATGGTTCTTCGGATAGTGATGGCTCTAGTGATGATGATAAGAAATCTATCAAGAGAGCACTAGCAAGCATCGCCATCAATAACAAGCTCTCCATCTTCGACACTCCATCGACATGCCTCATGGCAAAGCCTAACAAGGTAAAATATGATGTGAGTGATGATGATGAATGTGAAAGTGATACTTGTAGGAATGATGATAATGATGATGATGAGGATGAGGAGTACACCAAAGAAGAACTCTTGGACATGTGTGAGCAAGTGCACACTTGCAATGAGATGAAGAGAAAGGAGTGCAAAGAATTACGCAAGAAGGTAAAATTTCTTGAGCAATCCTTTGATGAGCTCAATGCCACTCATGAGAGGCTAATGGAAGCCCATGAGAAGCTTGGCAAAGCTCACTCTAAGCTTGAAAAGGCTCACTCCTCTCTCATTGAGCAAGTCAATGTGGAGGAAGCCAAGAAGGAGCAAGTGATCGTATCATGTGATGTGGGACTAACTTGTGATCTTATTGATGAATCTTTTTATAAGCCCATTGTAGTTGCTCCCACTAACTCTTCTTGTAGCACTACCACTTCCACTTCACCTTTGAGTGATGGTCTCTCTTGTGATACCTCACTAATGGTGAAAAATGAGACCCTCAAGAAGGAGGTGAATGAGCTCACTCGTGCCTTAGGCAATGCCTATGGTGGAGATGCCCGCTTGCTAAAGTGCTTGGGTAGCCAAAGGTTTTCTCTCAACAAAGAGGGATTAGGCTATACCCCCAAGAAAGACAAGGCGGCCTTTGTCACTCCCAAAGTTAGCTTTGTGAAGGGCAATGGTCGGTTTTGCAATAGATGCAAGCAAGTTGGACATATAGAGCAATATTACAAGATTAACAAGAACAAGCTACCTAATGTATCCTCAATTAAATTTGATTCTTGTTACATGCTTTTTAAGGGTGCCAATGGTGTGAAGGTTAAGTTCATTGGTACACCAATTGTGGGCTCAAAGAAGAAGGCCATTTGGGTACCAAAGACCTTGGTAACTAACCTACAAGGACCCAAGCAAGTTTGGGTACCTAAAAAGAATTTATCTTCTTTTGTAGGTCAATTATAAAGCCGGAGGAAGGCATTGGTTGATTGATAGTGGGTGCACACAACACATGACCGGTGATCCAAGAATGTTCAATTCAATCAATAAAAACAAGAGCAATGGGATTGATAGTATCACATTTGGTGACAATGGCATAGGCAAGGTCAAAGGGCTTGGTAAGATTGCAATATCCAATGATTTGAGCATTTCCAATGTGCTACTAGTAGAGAGCTTGAACTTCAACCTATTGTCGGTAGCTCAATTATGTGATCTTGGTTTCAAGTGCATATTCTGTGTGGATGATGTAGAGATTATAAGTGTAGATGGCTCTAACTTGATATTCAAAGGATTTAGATATGAGAATCTATACTTGGTTGATTTCAATGCTAGAGAAGCTCAATGGACAACATGTTTGATCACTAAGTCTAGCATGGGTTGGTTATGGCATAGAAGGCTTGGTCATATTGGAATGAAACAATTGAACAAGTTGATCAAGCATGACTTAGTTAGAGGCTTGAAAAATGTCACATTTGAAAAAGATAAGCTATGTAGTGCATGTCAAGCCGGAAAGCAAGTTGGTAACACACATCCTAAGAAGAGCATGATGAACACATCTAAGGCATTTGAGTTGATGCACATGGACTTGTTTGGACCAACCACATACACTAGCATTGGTGGAAACAAATATGGATTTGTGATTGTGGATGATTTCACTAGATACACATGGGTATTCTTTCTAGTGGATAAGAGTGATGTATTTGCAACATTCAAATCATTTGTCAAGGGCATTCACAATGAGTTTGAAACAACCATTAAGAAAGTGAGAAGTGACAATGGAAGTGAGTTCAAGAACACAAGAATTGATGAGTTGTGTGATGAATTTGGAATTAGATATCAATTCTCGGCCAAGTACACTCCACAATCAAATGACTTAGTTGAAAGAAAGAATAGAACTTTGATTGACATGGCAAGATCAATGTTGAGTGAGTACAATGTGAGTCACTCATTTTGGGCCGAAGCAAGCAACACGGCTTGCTATTATAGCAACCGACTCTATTGTCACCCCATGATGGAGAAGACACCTTATGAGTTATTGAATGGAAGAAAGCCCAACATAGCATACTTTCGAGTTTTTGGTTGCAAATGCTACATATTGAAGAAAGGCACTAGATTGAGCAAGTTTGAAAAGAAATGTGATGAAGGTTTTTTGCTTGGTTGCTCCACTACTAGCAAGGCTTATAGAGTTTGGAATTTAGCTAGTGGTACTCTTGAGGAGGTTGATGATGTGGAGTTTGATGAAACAAATGGTCCCTAAGAGGAAGATGAGAATCTAGATGATGTAAAAGGCACTCAATTGGTCAATACAATGAAGAACATGGACATTGGTGATATAAGGCCTAGAGAGGTGATGACAAGAACCAAGTGCTCTCTAACTCAAATGTACAAGCTAGTGGTTCTCATGATCAAGTTCAAGCAAGAACTAGTGATGGCAAAGTGCAAGATCAACAACAAGTGGCTAGTTCATCATCTAAACCAAGTGATCTATCAAATGCAAGTAATCAAGTGCAAGTGCTTCAACCAACCAATATTGCAAGAGATCATCCATTGGACACTATCATTGGTGATATTTCAAGAGGTGTGCAAACTAGATCAAGATTGGCTTCATTTTGTGAGTATTTCTCATTTGTGTCATCCATTGAACCTAAGAAGATAGATGAAGCTTTGAGGGATGTTGATTGGGTCAATGCTATGCATGAAGAGCTAAACAACTTTACAAGAAACAAAGTATAGGAGTTAGTTGAGAGGCCTATGGATCATAATGTGATTGAAACCAAGTGGGTCTTTCGGAACAAGCAAGATCAAGATGGGATAGTAATAAGAAACAAAGCAAGATTAGTGGTTCAAGGTTACACTCAAGTTGAAGGTCTTGACTTTGGAGAAACATATGCCCCGATTGCAAGATTGGAAGCCATTAGAATCTTGTTAGACTATGCTTGTGCCCACAACATCAAGTTGTACCAAATGGATGTGAAGAGTGCATTTCTCAATGGGTACATCATTGAGCTTGTATATGTTGAGAAACCTCCCGGTTTTGAAGATGAAAAGAAACCCAACCATGTTTACAAGTTGAGAAAGGCTTTGTATGGATTAAAACAAGCACCTAGAGCATGGTATGAGAGATTGAGGGATTTCCTACTCTCTAAGGGATTCAAGATGGGAAAGGTTGATACCACTCTCTTCACCAAGAAGCTTGAAAATGACTTGTTTGTGATGCAAATCTATGTTGATGATATAATTTTTGGGTCAACAAATCAAGATTTTTGTGAGGAGTTTGGCAAGATGATGGCAAATGAGTTTGAGATGTCCATGATTGGAGAGCTTAGCTACTTCCTTGGTATTCAAATCAAGCAAATGAAGAATGGCACATTTGTGAGTCAAGGCAAGTATATCAAGGACATGCTCAAGAAGTTTGGAATGGATGATAGTAAAGCTATTAGTACACCAATGGGGACAAGTGGAAGCTTGGATAGTGATGCTAGTGGCAACATGGTGGATCAAAAGATGTATCGGTCTATGATTGGAAGCCTACTCTATGTGACCGCATCAAGGCCGGATGTGATGTTTAGTGTTTGCATGTGTGCTAGATTTCAAGCCTCACCAAAAGAAAGTCATTTGAAGGCAACAAAGAGAATATTGAGGTACTTGAAGCATACACAAAATGTTGGATTGTGGTATCCCAAAGGAGCAAGATTTGAGTTGATTGGATATTCGGACTCCGATTATGCGGGATGCAAAGTTGAGAGAAAGAGCACATCTGGCACATGTCAACTATTGGGAAGATCACTTGTACCTTGGTCATCAAAGAAGCAAAATAGTGTAGCACTTTCAATCGCCGAAGCGGAGTACATTTCGGCCGATAGTTGTTGTGCTCAATTACTTTGGATGAAGGCTACTTTGAGTGACTTTGGAATTAGATTCAAGCAAGTGCCATTGCTATGTGACAATGAGAGTGTCGTAAAGCTCACCAACAACCCGGTTCAACATTCAAGAACAAAGCACATTGATGTCCGCCATCATTTTATAAGAGATCACCAACAAAAAGGGGACATTTGCATTGAGAGTGTGGGCACCGAAGATCAACTTGCCGATATCTTCACCAAGCCACTTGATGAGAAGAGGTTTTGCAAGCTAAGGAATGAATTGAACATACTTGACTTCTCTAATATGTGTTGATGCATCCCCAATTTATATGACATGCCTCTCCTTTGAGCAATCCAAGGTAAAAGTTGATTGGCATGGCATACATCCTTGCTAAGGACATGATTAGTGCATCTAGACATATTTCACATTTGAATAGGCTCATTCATGAAAATCAAATGAATTTTATGCTTGTATGGTACCACTATTGCTTGTATGTTTGAAATGATCTAGTGGTAGCATATGACATGTTTGTGGGCTTGTAAACCTAGTGTAGGATCTATAAAATGAGCTATAAGTGTTTAACTCAACATGGTACAAGATAACCCTTATTTGGAGGTGTGAAGAAGCTTGTCCTTGTATCAAACCGAGTTAAATAACTTTTGCAAGTAATCTAGATTGAACCAATTTGGGAAAATGATCCTCACTTCACATGGTTTCACCCCAACCTATCTATAATTTGAGCTCACCTTTTGTGCTAATTGTTGACAAAGGGGGAGAAAAATTCACAAAGATAGTAAGATAGGGGGAGCAAACAAATGAAATGTCATTGTAAGGGGATTAATAAAAAATGCACACAAGTAGGTGGAGTAAGCTCATAAACTTGTATGTTGCATTTGAATGTGCATTTCATATTTTTGCTTGTATGGCACAAGTTTTAAATTTCAATATCCATGCTTGAGTGGTATATGCTAGTTATATGCTTGAATGATGAAATGAAAAACTAGCATGCATTAGTAATCTAGTGATTTTATTTCCAAGTGGTATCGAGCTAAAGTAACTAGACTCATGTTCATTTTATTGAAACTAGACCCTTGCTTATAATGTTGATCTCACAGGGTATTCTAGTTTTTGTGTATGCCTAGTTACTAATGATGCTAAGGATGGTATATTGGTGCACTCCGATTGGTATCATGCTTCAAAGGTCCATCTCTTATACCTTATCATCATATGGTAGAAATTGTCTCCTATATTTCCTATCTAAGCATATGTGCAAGCTTTAATCCAAACTCTTAGCACATATGTAGGCGAGCAATTGCTACCATATAGGATTCATGAAACTTGTCCATATTCTTTTACATGGTAAATATGTTTGGACAAGCAACATGGATTCAATTAAAATCTCAATTCATATGTTTGTGAAAGGGTTGTCATCAATTACCAAAAAGGGGGATGTTGAAAGCTCTAGTTTGGTTTTAGTTAATTGATGAAACCCTAAGTGCTAACCTAGTTTATCAAAGTAATTATGAAATGGTAGCACTACTCCAAGTGATGAAGCAATGGCGAAGATCATGACGATGGTGATGGCATGGTGATGATCAAATGCTTAAACTTGGAAAAGAAGAAGGAGAAAACAAAAGGCTCAAGGCAAAGGTATAAATTGTAGAAGCCATTTTGTTTTAGTGATCGAGACACTTAGCGAGTGTGATCACATTTAGGATCGATAGCCGTACTATTAAGAGGGGTGAAACTCGTATCGAAATGCAGTTATCAAAGTGCCACTAGATGCTCTAACTCATTGCATATGCATTTAGGATCTAGTGGAATGCTAACACCCTTGAAAATGTTTGTCAAAATATGCTAACACATGTGCACAAGGTGATACACTTGGTGTTTGGCACATTTGATCAAGGGTGGTGAAGTTTGGGTGCAAGGGTAAGAAACACCACCGGCGGAGTGCCCGCCCGTAGAGTGCGGATAGTCCGATGGTGCCACCGGCACCCTAGACAGGAAAATTAGAGGTCACTGTGAGTGATCGGACGCTGGCCTCGGTTGGACCGGCGCGTCCGGTCAGTGGTAGCATAGGGTGCGCGTTTCGGTCTTATGACCGGACGTTGGGTCACTTAGTGACCGGACGCTGGCAGGGTGCATCCGATCAGTGCTAACGTACGCTGACGTGAGGCGCACAGAGGAGATGTTGAGTGACCAGACGTTGGGTGCATCCGATCGAGCATGACCGAACGCGTCCGGTCGTGAATTTTCGCGTTTGGATGCTTACTAGAAACGACCGGACGCTGAGGTCCTACGTCTGGTCACTTTCTAACTGATGCGTCCGGTCATCACTTGACTGTTGAAATCGGGCGATCGGCGTTTGAAGCCGATGACACGTGGCGCTCATCGCACGACCGGACGCTGTGGTCCAGCGTCCGGTCAATATGACCGGGTCCGGTCGGCCCGTGTTCAGCCCAGTGAAGGGGTACAACTGCTCTATTTCGTGGGGGCTCTCTATTTAAGCCCCATGGCTGGCTCAAGCTCACTCTTTTGGCCATTTTCATTGACATAGCAACCTTGTGAGCTTAGCCAAAGCCCTCCCACTCATCTCCATCATTGATCCATCATCATTGTGAGATTGGGAGTGAATCCAAGTGCATTGCTTGAGTGATTGCATCTAGAGGCACTTGGTATTTGTGTTTCACTATGGGTTTTGCTTGTTTCTCTTGGTGGTTGCCACCACCTAGACGGCTTGTGCAGCGGTGGAGGATCGGCACGAGTTGGTGATTGTTCGTGGCCGTCTCCGACGATTGTGAGGGGAGTTGTACCTTCCCCGGCGGAGTGCTGAAAGGTAACTTTAGTAAATTGCTCGTGTCATTGAGTTACCTCACTTGTGGGTAGGTTCTTGCGGTGTCCAATCGTGTGGATGAGGTTTGTGAAACACCTCTTAGCCGCCGAACCACCAAGTGTTGGTCGACACAACAAGGACTAGCGTGTTGGCAAGCATGTGAACCTCGGGACAAAATCGGTTGTCTCTTGTCATTTGTATTCTCCCGGTGATTGGTTTAATCTTCATCTTGTGATTGGTTCATTCCTCTACACGGCGGTATAATCACCCTACTCACTCATTTACATTCTTGCAAACTAGTTGTAGCAAGCTCTTTAGTGTAATTAGAATTGAGAACTTGCTTTGTTGTTTCAAGTTCATCTAGTGGAGCTCTTTAGTGTAGCAAGTGTGAGAGCTCTTAGTGGGTAGTAACATTGCAAATTGTGTGGTTAGTTATCATAGCAACTAGAATTGTTGGATAGGTGGCTTGCAACCCTTGTAGAGCTAGAGCAAGTTTGCATTACGCCTTTTGCTATACTAATCAAATTGCTTTAGTTGAATTGTAGATTTTTAAATAGGCTATTCACCCCCCCCTCTAGCCATATTAGGACCTTTCACAAGCGCAACTATGATGAGCAATATAAGAAGATCCTCGACGGCCCGTGCCCTCTCCACAAGAATGCCAAACACAAGATGAAGAACTGCCTCAGCTTGGCTAAGGAGTTCCAGGACAAGAAGCTGGACGACGATGCCCACGATGGAGCTGGGGGCCGCCGACCACCTGGGGGCAACAACAATGATTTCTAGGATCACGACAAGGTGGTCGCCACCATCTTTGGGGGCCTCGCCTCCACCGAGAGTAAAATAGAACGCAAGCTCGCTGCTCGACGGGTGCTCGCCGTCACTGCAGAAGACACCACCGCCAACCCCAGCTATCGCCCATGGTCCGAGGTCCCCATCTTCTTCAGCAGGGCCGACCAGTGGGTGGATATTCCCTACACAGGGCGTTTCCCCCTCATCCTCAACGCAACTGTCCAGAAGGCGCTATTCAGAAAAGTGCTCGTCGACGGTGGGAGCGCTCTAAATCTCCTCTTCGTCGGAGCCCTAAAGGAGCTAGGCCTCGGTTTGTCAGATCTCACACCCTCCGACTCCTTTTGGGGTGTGGTACCTGGTAGGGCCTCCAAACCACTTGGAGAGATTACCCTACCAATACAGTTTGGCACGGCAAGCAACTACCACGTCGAACACATCAACTTCTACGTCGCCGACTTCAACACCGCCTACCAGCCATACTTGGTTAGCCAGCTTTGGCCAAGTTCATGGCTGTACCGCACTACGTGTATCTAGTGCTGAAGATGCCATCGCCTACAAGAGTTCTAGCCCTGTGGAACAACCTCTCCATCGCCTACGCCTGCGAGACAGAGAGTCTTGCCCTCGCTGAAGCCACCGACCTCTCCATCCAGATGGCCAGTGTGGTCACCGAAGCCAAGACGGTGACCGCCGACGACATGGAGATCCCAGAGCTGGAGCCTCCTTACGCCTCCACCAAGTCCAAGGAAGTCAAGGAGGTCGGCCTCGGCCTCGATGACCCCACCAAGACCATGAAGATTGTTTCTCACCTAGACCCCAAATAGGAAAGCGCGCTTGTCTCCTTCCTACGTGCCAACGCCGACGTGTTTGCTTGGAAACCTGCAGACATGCCGAGGGTACCACGGGAGAAGATCGAGCACTCCTTGAATGTCTCGTCGACTGCCAAACCGATCAAGCAGAAACTCCGCCGATTCGCGCTAGACAAGGAGGAGGCTATTAGGGTAGAAATAAAACGGCTCTTAGCTGTCAGGTTTATAAAAGAAGTGTATCATCCTAAGTGGTTAGCAAACCCTGTTCTCGTTCGAAAAAAGAATAAAGAATGGAGAATGTGCGTTGATTACACTGATCTCAACAAACACTGCCCTAAGGACCCCTTTGGTTTGCCTCAGATAGACGAGGTTGTAGACTCCACCGCTGGCTGCGAACTGCTCTCCTTCCTTGACTGTTACTCCGGCTATCACCAAATCTCCCTCATGGAAGAAGACCAGATCAAGACGTCGTTCATCACGCCCTTCTATGTGTATTGGTACACCACCATGTCCTTCGGACTCAAGAACGCCGGGGCGACTTATCAAAGGACTATCTAGATGTGCCTCGATCAACAGATCGGCCGCAATGTCGAAGCTTACATCGATGATGTGGTCGTCAAGTCCAAGACCTTCGATGAGCTTATCGTCGATCTTAAAGAGACGTTTGCCAACCTTAAAAGGTACCGATGGAAGCTGAACCCTTCAAAGTGCATCGTTGGAGTTCCATCCGGTATACTCCTAGGCTACATTGTCAGCGCACGAGGCATCGAGCCCAATCCTGACAAGGTCTCCGCCATCACCAACATGAAAAGGCCAACATGTGTCAAGGATATACAGAAGCTTACAGGCTGCATGGCTGCCTTAAGCCACTTCATATCACGCCTCGGCAAAAAAGGGCTACCTTTCTTCAAACTCCTCAAGGCCTCCGAGCGCTTTTCTTGATCGAAAGAGGCACACACAACTTTCGAGCTGCTTAAGTTGTTCCTAACAAAGCCTCCGATCATGACGGCGCCACAGCCAGACGAAACTCTCCTGATCTATATCGCCCCTACTTCTCACATCGTCAGCACAACAATTGTGGTCGAACGTGAGCAGGTCGGACACGCCTATAAGGTCCAATGTCCGGTTTATTTCATCAGCAAGGTTCTTAACGAGCCCAAGACTCGTTATCCTCAGGTCCAGAAGCTGCTATATGCCATACTGATTATGTCGCGCAAGCTCCGTCACTACTTCAAGTATTACAAGATCACCATGGTCACCAAGTTCCCTCTAGGGGACATCCTCCGCAACAAAGAGGCCAATGGTCGTATCATCAAGTGGGCTATCGAGCTCGGCACTTACTCCATTAAATTCAGAAGCAGGCCTACGATCAAGTCTTAGGCGCTTGCTGATTTCGTCGCTGAGTGGACCGAGATCCAAGAGCCCATCGCCGTCACCTGCCCTGAGCACTAGGTGATGTAATTCGATGGCGCCCTCAACATCAACAGTGCTGGTGTGGGCATTCTATTCATTACGTCGACCAAGGATAAGCTCCGATACGTTTTCTGGATACACTTTCCGGCCTCCAACAACGCCGTCGAATATGAAGCATGTCTCCACGGACTCCGTATAGCCGTTGAGCTCAGCGTCAAACGCCTCATGGTATATGGGGACTCTGCGCTGGTCATCAACTAGCTTAACAAAGACTGGTCTTGCTCCAGTGAGAAGATGGATGCATATTGCGCCGAAATCAGAAAGCTTGAAAGAAAATTCTACGGCATCGAGTACCACCACATGGTACGCAACCAGAATCAGCTCGCCGACCATTTATCCAAGTTGGGCTCTTCTTGCATCGCGATCCTGCTGGGGGTCTTCATTCAAGATCTCCTGGCGCCATCCTTCAAAGAAGATAAGGAAGTTCAGGAAGTTCCCCCCCGCCGAGTAGTTGGTACTGACGGTACCTTCGCCGGCTACCGATTATAGAGAACAATTCATCAAGTACCTCACCAGCGTCGATGTACCCGCCGATAAGATTGAAACCGAACACCTAATCCATCAAAGCAAACATTACGTGCTGGTGGACGGCAACTTGATGAGGAAAAGTCTCAAGGAAGGGATTCTGCAAAAATGCATCACCCAAGAAGACGGAGTGAAACTACTTCTCAAAATTCACTCTGGATCCTGCGGCAACCACCCGGCCTCGAGAATACTGGTCGGCAAAGCTTTCCGAGTAGGTTTTTACTGGCCCACGGCCATCTCCGATGCAGAAGACCTCGTCCAACGTTGTGAAGGATGCCAATTTTTCGCCAAGCAAATACACGTGCTGACACAAGAGCTACAGACCATTTCAGCTTCCTGGCCCTTTGCATGCTGGGGACTGGACATGATTGGCCCTTTTAAGCCAGCACTAGGTGGCTTCTGGTACGTTTACGTCGCCATTGATAAGTTCTCCAAGTGGATTGAGTATAAACCGCTCGTCTCGGCTACTACAAAGAAAGCAGTCGAGCTCCTCGAAGATATCATCCACAGATTCAGTCTCCCAAACAGCATCATCACCGACCTCGGAACTACATTTACTGGCCATCACTTTTGTTACTTCTGCGAAGATCGTTGCATCTCCATCAAATATGTCTCCGTTGCTCATCCTAGAGCAAACGGCCAGGTCAAACGGGCGAACGGCATGATCCTTGTTGCCCTCAAAAAGAGATTATATCTGAAAGAAGAAAAGCATCCGGGCAGATGGCTTAAGGAGCTACCAGCTGTAGTTTAGGGACTGCGTACTCAAGCTAGTCGCAGTACCGGTGTGTCGCCATACTTCTTGGTCTATGGCTCATAAGCCATACTACCAGCGAACATCGCCGTCCGATCACCTAGGGTGGAAAACTATGATGAAGAGCAGGCCGCAGCTGTTCGGACAGAGGACGTCGACAGGACCGAGGAAGAACGCCTAATCACCTACGTCCGCACAGCCAAATATCTGGAAGGCTTGCGGAGGTACTATAACCGCAACGTCAAAGGTCGTTCATTTGCAGTCGGCGACCTCATTCTCCGCAGAAAACAAAAAACCGAAGGGATGCACGAGCTCTCCTCTCCATGGGAAGGACCTTACGTCATCAAAGAGGTTACCCGGCCAGGGTCTTATCGCCTATGTGACTTAGACGGAATCGATGTCCCCAACCCATGGCACATCGAACACCTCATACGTTTCTATCCTTGAAACGCCCCAGATATGTACTCTCCACTTTATGATAAATAAAGTTTGGATCTCCATAACTTGTCTCCACATTTTCTCCACTATGGTTTGATCTCCACTTACAATCGCCGAGCTCTACGCTTCTTCATAACGAACTCCAATACGAGTTTGCCATAACTGCGCCGACCACGTTTCTCCAAACCTCCAACGTAATCGCCGACCGGTTTTCTCCAGTATCGCCGAATGTTCTCCAAATCGCCGACACATTTTCGCCAAAAATCACCGAATACGCTTTCTCCAAATCACCAACACATTTTCGCCAAAAATCGGCGAATAAAATTTCTCCAAATCGCCGACACATTTTCGCCAAGAATCACCGAACATGTTTTCTCCAAAATCGCCGAACACGTTTTCTCCAAAATCGCCGAACACGTTTTCTACATGTTTTCTCCAAAAATCGCCAAACATTTTTCTCCAAATCGCCGAGCACTTTACTCCAAAACTCCAAGATATCTTGCTGACCAGCAAGCAGCGTACGTTCTTTTCTATTCTCTTCGGAGAAGACCCAGTCTCCGATTTCTCCCTACACATGATACGGGCTCCGCGCTCTACATTATGGGTGGTCAGCTGTGGTTCCTTGGTCACGCCTGTTTCTCCTACACGTGCACGGGCTCCGCGCTCGATGTTATGGGCTATGGGCTAGCCAAGGCCGAAGAGTTTAGTAAAGAACTAACTGCTCAGACGCCATTTATACTACGATTATCCACAAGTCACTTCGCCAACCATCGAGCAGCACACGTTCCGTCTCTGAGCTCTATGGAGAAGACCCAGTCTCTGACCTCTCCCTACATGTGCTACGTGCTTTGCGCTCGGCGTAATGGGTGATCGGTTGAGGTTCTTTGGTGACGCCTGTTCCTCCTACGCGTCCAAGGGCTCCGTGCTCGACGTTATGGACTATGGGCTAGCTGAGGCCAAAGAGTTCAGTAATGAACTAACTGCTCGACTGTACTACATATAATTGCATTGGGTGGTCACCACAATGATTCTTCACCGCAAATATGAACAAGTCGCAAAAACATGCACTTTATAGCATTTATACACATGCATAAATGTTTTTTGCGCTCGTGCGTTTTAACTACCTCCTAAATAAATTGTAGATAATACCCCCTGAGCAGATCACTGTGCTCCGCCATCACCGTCCGTCTCACCGAATAGGTCTATATCACCGGCCAGCATCTTCGTTGCGCCCTCCACCTCATCTTCTAGTTGTTGGGTCTCCGCCTCGCTCAGCCCTTCGGCGAACCCACCTCCTATCGACTGAAGGTCGACGGTTGGGTAGTGGGACCAAACCACCGCAAGGGCGTGAGTAGCAGCGGTCAAAACAGCGTCGCAGTTGAAGCTTTTGAAGCTCTCCCAAGCCGTCTTACACTTCTCAATGACGATGTCAGGGCGTGGCGGTCTGCCGTCGGGCTGAGGAACCCCCTCTGGGTCAACACAGTCGAGCACTGGTTTGATTCCAGCAACTACAGCGTCAAATTTGTCCCTCTAGGTCCGGGCGTCCTGCTCTAGCACATCGAACTATGCCTTGACCCTTCGACGGTAATCTGCAAGCATTGCAAAGTTTCATCAAGCAAGGAAGTTACTTCAGCAGTAACTTCGACCAGGGAGTACTCACCGTTTAGCTCCTCAGCTAGTTTGTCTGTCTGCCCTATCTCCTTCGCCTTCTCTTCTCGGAGTTGTTCGAGGGCCTAGCGCAGCTGTCCGAGCTCCGTGTCTTGCTATACAAGCACAACAGTCATTACGGGAAATATGGCTGCTCAGCAATAAAAAGTGCATTCGCCTATATATCGTACCTGCTTTCTGCTCGGATACACTTTTGAGCTGCTCGGATTGTTGTTTCACCTGCTTAGAAGCACCTTTCAGTTGTTCGGAGACAGTGGCCAGCTGCTCGGACTTGCTCCGTAGTTGCTCGGATGTAGCCGCCAGCTGCTCGGACAGAACTCCCCTCTGGTATTCCAGGTCCTGAGCGTTGGACTCTGCAAGATCTCGCTCGCGCCGGGCCTTCTGGATGTTTCTCTCCGAGAGGCTCATCGCCTCTTTGATTTTTTCGTTCTCCTCGGCGAGGGGCTTCATCCTCTTTATCAGCTGGCGACGCTTCTCGATAGTCTGAGTTATCTCCTACAAATGCACAATGATAATGTCAAAATCCAATTCCCAACGTCAACGAAGAGCATTATAGATGCAGTACTAACTTTGATCTACTTCATCACCCCAGCAAGGGCGGTCTCCAGTCTCCTGAACTCCATGGTGGTGTCCTCCTCTTCAACAATTACTATATCATCGCCGTGCTTTCGGAGGATTCGAACAGCTCAATCTCCTCCACCTCGTCCTCCTCTGTTGTAGCCGGAGGCACCACCTAGGGGCTCGGTGGCCGGATAGCGGGTCCGACCATGCCCTCCAACGCCTCAGGGAGCGGCGTCTGCTCTTTTGGCACCGCAAGATTCTCCGCTCCAGATTCCGGCGCGGCGCTGGTAACTACAACTTCTACTCTTGAGGGCCCGACAGTGCCCGCTATTGCTGAGGGTGTTGTTGCCGACTCGTTCACCATCGACGACAACTGTTCGCCGCCGCCAAGTCCGCCAACGGCGGCGACTGGCTCCCCCGCGTGCTGCCGATCACCCGGGGACTCTAGGATGGGGTCCACCGGCATCCCCTTCACCCCGGGGCCAGCCTTCTGCTGCTCGTCAATCTAGATGGGTGGGACTGGATCCATCGTACGCCTTGCACTGCATCAAATCAGCTCATCAGTCACCACAAGAGTTAAGAAACTACAGCAAAGTAACCCCAAGACAATGATACTTACGGTTTGGTCTACCGGTTCAATTTCTTGAACCGGCGGTGCCTGCCTGAGCCCCTAGGCATAGCCGTGGGGTCAACTCCCATGCTCTACGGGGGAGGTCTCGGCTCCTCCATAGTCGACCGCTTTGGGGCCCTCTTTGCCTGCTGCTCCGGGTTTGCTTCTGCCTGTTGCTTGGGGACTCCTGTCGCTCGCCCCATAGGGACTCCCGTCGTCTGCTGTGCGGGAACTCCCCTTGCCTGCTATTCGGGGACTTCCCTCGTCTGCGTCTTAGGGACTTCGTTGCCTCCCCTTGATAGATCCGCCGTGCGCGTGCTGCGTAGAGGTGCTTCAGTGCTCGGTAGAGGAGCCGCCGGCATTTCGTCGTCGTCCGACCACTCGACCACCGTGGTCCTTTGTGTCCGAGTGGTCTGGTCGCCACCAAGCGAGATGCTGCCCGGTTTGATGGGGGCGGTGGCTGTAGTTTTTCTTTTCTTCCAGGCCGGCTTGTCTGCCGCTGCCCTCTTCCCCCGGACTTTCTCTGATACTAGGGCCGAACTCTCTGTCCGACCAGCGTTGGTGCCTCCGAGGCGCTAGCCGCATCTTCCTCAAGCTGAACCAGTGGCTAGGCGTCTACCCCCCCTTGGCTAATCACCCCTCGACACGCTGGAGAAGTACACCATTCTTTCCTGCGAATGGATCTTTGCATAAGTGAATCAGTTCACTGCTCGACAATCCTTCAGGATTAAAAGTCTCAGAAATAATAATCGAGATGGTTACCTGAGGAGGCGGATTTGTGCAATTGAAGGCCCTCATTTGCCTTGGCTAGCTGAATGAAGCATTGGGAGCGAATAGCTCTGCGGCCTGCTCTAGGACATTTTTCTTCGTCGGCCGCTCCGTCCATTCCCGGGTCCCGTCGTCATCGCCTTTGTAGTCAAAGCCCGGGTGGGCCCTCTCTTTGCAGGGCTGAATGCAGCGCACTATGAAGCTGGCCACCACTAGTTCGCTGCTAATCTCAACGCCTTTAATCAGGTCGAGGAGCTCCCTCACTTATTCCATATCAGCACTATTTGGTTTCTCCGACCAGCTCTTCTGGTTCTCCAGGATATGGTGGACGTCGCAGCGGATTGTAGGGTGACTCTGTTTCATATAGAACCACTTGTAGTTCCACCCTTTCAGAGAAGTGTTCAGCAGTACATTAATGTATTCGCTGGCCATTCCATCCCGAAGCTGTAGATATACGCCGCCGACTACCTTGGAGCCACCGCCGCCCTTCTTCTTCAACCAGAACAAGTGTCTGAAGAGGTTGTAGTGTGGTAGAACCCCTAGAAATGTCTCACCAAAATGAATAAAGATCGAGATGTGTAATATGGTGTTGGGGTGGAGGTTGCATAGACTAATCGCCCAGAACTCCAGCAAATCCCACAAGAAATGATGACCAGGGAACCCCAACCCACGCTAGAAATAATCCTCAAAGACTATAGCTTCATCAGTGTTAGGCATCGGGAAGGGCTCACCACTGGCTGGCCGCCATCCAGCGGTGACGCGGTCAGGAAGCATGCCCGCCTCCACCAATCTCTCGAGCTCCGTTTTCTCCGTGTGTGACGGCACCCACTCTTCGTCTCAACTAGCTCCCGCTCCTGCCTTCTTTGGGCTCGCTTTCTTCGGGACCACAGCTCTCCTCTTCGGCACCATCTCTCAGATTTGGATGGGGACTGGCATTGGGAGCCTATGAGGATGCGAATCTAGAAATGTGAGGGCTGAGGAGGAAGACGAAATGGCAAAGGTGGGAGCGCGGGATGCGGCGGCGCCGTTATAAAGCACTTTCCCCACCCTTTCGCATTTAGGGTTTTTGGGAAACCGTTCCCACGATCTACGCCTCTCTGGATTCTCCGACACGGCTTGGTGGGCCGTTACCTGGGCCTTCGCGCAGTCTCAGCCCATATTGCTGATTTATCTCCGCAATTTGTTGCTACTTGCCCAATGCTCGCCTAAATCTCCACTGATCATTACGGCTCAGTAACTGCTACTGTACAGCTGATACTCCAGTTTTTTCTCCATGATACTATTTTCTCCTAGTTGACTGTTGTTTCTGACCCTAGCACCACATGACTCCATCATCTACTGTCAGGCTTGGGGACTAAGTGGGCACGCTTCACCTAGCAGTGAATGTGCTCTTCGGGGCTACACTCGGGGACTGGCTGCCTGCTCGGCTGGTCTTTTATTTTTCTTCTGCTTTGGACCCTAGCACCACATGACTACGTCATCTACTGTCAGTTTCGGGGACTAAGTGGACACACTTCACCTAGCGGTGAATGTGCTTGCTTTATTCTAGAAGACTCCGCGCCCCTTGAGGCTGAAGAAGATTATCTACTACTCTCGTGGTCGGAATCTAAATGGGCACGCTTGGTCCCTACGAAGAAATTTTCGATTCTGAACTTGAGCTCCTTACACCCTTATGGCAAGCCATATTTGAATCATATTGCTCGGCTATGATCTTCGCAGCTCGGCAATGGTTCGCGCTGCTCGGCAACTGCTCGTAACTGCTCGGCAACTCATCATGGTGGTTGGACCATGAGTTTGACTGCTCGGCTTTGTTCTCACCTGCTTGGACAAGCGCAAGATGGTGTTCCATAGTGGGTATAAGGTGCTCGGGGACTAGCTGTGGGGGGTATGACCCCGGATACCCATGATAGAACACATGGGCTGCGCCCCTAGGGGCGGCCTAGCCCACAAGATGAAGCCTTGCGGGGCATGACTCTGCTCGGCGCCTCCCGCAAGACATCTGGAAGATATCCTAAAGATTCTACGAGATCTGTTAGGATATGTTTGATCCCAAGATTCCTGTAATCAGTTATTACTTTCTGGTTATCTCTCAGATCTAACCGACTTGTAACCCTGCTCCCCGGACTATATAAGGCGGGCAGGGACCCCCTCCAAAGACACGCAATATCATACGATAGCTAATACAAACCAACAGACCACAGGAGTAGGGTATTAAGTCATACTGACGGCCTGAACCTGTCTAACTCGTGTGTCTCTGTTGCCTTCTTGTTCTTGATCTCACGCTCCTCTGCCGATCAATCTACCTTCGTGGGATACCCCTCGGAGGACTGTCGATGATATTGTGTCGACACAAATGCTCATCTCTAGGAAATTAGGAGGCTTCCTTGTATACAATTTCATGAAGTCATGGTATGGTGTAAGATTGCCACCGATCAACACTTTAAGCATATATTCTCTAACTATATTCCGTACACTATGTATAAAATTAATAACATAACTTATTATATCTACCATGCACAGCTATCAAATTCACTGAGGATGGAATTTTTGGGGGACATTCTTAAGACACAAGCAAATGAATGTTTTGACAACTTTTCTGAAGATCTCCAAGTCATGTTTAAGGACTTAAACAGAATGTAACTTAAATGGTTGTATGAGAAAAAACTTTACTATGACTTCTTAGTTTCCCGGATTGTATACATGCTCAAAGATATTGTGTAAAAGTTGAACTATGAAAAAAAAACATTGATTATTTTCATGTGCGTCTCCAAAATAAATCTGTTGCGTTAGCACGGACATTATACTAGTACTATTTAAAGCGTAGGGCTCTAAATAGCTATTCTACTAGGCCAACCGATCCGACTGCACCAAACCAACCCACTCGAGCCGACAACACCACCTAGCCACCTCGCCTCCCCCGCGCACCCAGACGAACTCGAGTACTCGACTCCCCCGACCACCTCGCCCCTTGCGTCCGCCCCCACCACATCGCATGGCGGCGGCGACGACAAAACGGGCACCACTCTCCCCGGACCACGGTGTGCCCTCCCCTTCCCCCTCCGCACGACCGCACCCCGCACGTCGCTACGCGTCCCTCCCCTTTCCACATCTTGCTTCTCTCTCCGTACTCGCATCTGCATCAGGCCATCTTCCCCACGACCGGCAGCGCCACCCTAGACCACCAGTAGCGGTGGTGGCTTCCATAACACAAGCAGTGGAGGCGGGTAGCGCCTGCACAGCAGACCAGCGGTTCCGCACCCAGCCAGGCCTCATGGCCCACCGCCATGACACTCCATCGGAGCTCGCAGGACCCTCGCCTGGCACCTGCCTGGCCCCTGTTAGTTGATCTCCACCAATAGGCCCAACGGCCTATTGAGCCCTTGGATCTGCGCCCTGATCGGGGGCGCCCAACCCTAATATGGTGGGTGGGCCCCTGTCGCACAGCACTATAAAAGGAAAGGTGGGGATTGAGGCTCGGACTACGATGTTGACCAGAGCCGCTGTAACCACCCACAAAGAAACCTAACCCGATCCAAAGGAAGTGCTGCAAGCGACGGGAAGCCCCACCGACTCTGCCGTCGCCACTGGACATCTCCACCACGCTGGACTCCACCGCGCGAGCTCCCTCGACACTACTTAACAGAGGTATTTCATGATCCTAACAATGGTACCAGAGCCAAGTTGCCAGTGTGTAACCCTAACCCTAACCGGGTAAAGGCAAAATGAAAAGAGACCGGGGGTGGCGGACGTCACTGAACTCCCGGTCACCACCGCCACCGCGCGGGGAAAGGTGCCGCACCGCCGTCCGAGCCGGTGCATGGCAAGAAAAGAATAGATCCAGTTCAGATCTGAGGAAAGGAGTAAAAGGAAAGAAGAACAGTGGTTCCCCAACCCTAACCCTAACTGGGTGAAGGAAAGAACAAAAGAAAGGGATTCGGCTTAGAAGAGAATCAAAGCCGAACCCTAAAAAAGTGAAGACCCCCCGAGAAAGAAGAAGAACAGTGGGTTCGGATTTGGCCGAACTCTAAGACCCAACCCTAGAAAGAAAAGCAAGGACGGACGACACAGGGGCCTACCCTAACCCTAACTCGCCGATCCCGAATCAAAACTGAGAGAAAAACCGAATTGGGTTCAACCGAACCCTAACCCTAACTCGCTTAAAGAAGGGGAAGAGAGCGATTTGGTATAAATAAGAAAGAAAAGAAATCAAAAGAAGAGAAAAACCAAATCGATCGAATCGAATTGGAAAAGAAACCCTAACCCTAATCCCCAAACGCATGAATCCAAATCCGAAGGGGGGGGGAAGGGGAAGGGGTGGCCTACCTCGTCGCTGAGCAGCGCTGCTGCCTCGCCGGCGCGCGGGGAGAAGAAGGCCGAGCCGGGGGCGCTGCTCGCCGGGCTCTGGCCAAAGAGGCACCGCAGCCAGGCCACTCGACGGCGACACGCTCACCCGCTGGGGAGCGTGCACGCCGGCGAGGGGGCCGACGACGGCGCCAGGGCACTCTGCTCGCTCGGCTGCTCGGCGCTGCTATGCTGAGGAGAGACAAGGAGAGCGGCGAAGAGAGAGAGCAAAGAAGCAAATGAGCTAGGGTTACGGGTCGAACGGCCGCGGCCACGTTTTTGTTCGCGCGATATCGCCGCTCGGCCGTCGGATCAGCGCAGACGGCTCAGATCGAGCGGACCGCCGGTTGGCCCAGGCGCACGCGCGCGCCATAGCGCGACTTTGCCGGCCCGGACCCAGGTTGCGGCCTGGGGCAGGCAACGTGCGGGCAAAGGAGGTGGGCCGGTCTGTTTTGCCGGCTGGGTCGAATCAACAGTGCTCAACAAATGAATCAGTTTTTTCTTTTCCAGTAAATGTTTATTTCCTGGAAATTGATTAATGCCTTAAAGAAAATAGAAAAGAGAATTTTCCTGTGGGTAAAATTCACTAAATTGAGATTATTTTTCCACTGCTAAAGAAATAGTTGATTCTCCAGTTATTTTGAACCAACATGATATTTAATTGGAGAAAAAGAGAGTTATTCCGCTGCTAAAGAAATTGTTTATTCTCCAGTTATTTTGAACCAACGTGATATTTAATTGGAGAAAAAGAGACTTTGACATGATTATGATGTTGTTATTTTCTGACCAATGTTGTTAATAACAATATCGTAGTTTTAATGATTTTATGCATTAATTCTATTTCTGCCCAATGGTGATGTAGAATTAGTGTATAAAAATAGTTGTATAATTAGAGAAAAAGAGATTTTGACGTGTTTATGATGTTGTTATTTTCTGACCAACATTGTTAATAACAATATCGTAAATTTTAATGGTTTATGCATTATTTCTATTTCTACCCAACGGTGATGTAGATTTAATGTATAAGAAGAGTTGTATGTTTTGATTTTGACCAACGTTGGAATTAAGGCATACAATTGTTGTTATTTTTATGTTAAGAAAAGGTTTAACCTAGTTTTTATCTTGGCTAAGATGGCCTGGGTAGTCACCTCACCTTGTCCCACTGATCCTGTGGCACTAGTGAGGGAGACAAACAAGGCTGATGCCGTTTGGGCAACTAAAGAGAGAGGTTTTGAATCCCGAAAGATGTCCTATGCCCTTGTACATAGGAAGTGGGTCACTGCCAACAAGAAATGTTTGGCTATGATAAAGAACACGATTGAGCCAATAATTGTGGGCTCAATCCCAGAGTGTGACACGGTCACCGAGTACCTCGATAGAATAAAGAGTCAGTTCACTGGCTCTTCAAAGACATATACTACATAGCTGATAAAGTAGCTGGTAACAGAGAGTTACTCTGGAAATGTTGGCATAAGAGAGCTCACGATGCGTTGTCGAAATTATGGCACTATCGTTTAGGCCATATTTCGAGGCGGAGAATAGAAAGACTAGTTAAGAATAATATTCTTCCTCCATTGGAGCTCTTAGATTTAAAACAATGCAGAGAATGCATAAAAGGAAAGTATGTAAACAAAATTAAGAAAGATGTCAAACGAAGCGCAGGAATTTTACAGATTATTCACACAGATATCTGTGGTCAGTTTGCTGTAAAGAGTGTGGATGGTAATGATTCGTTCATAACATTCACAGATGATTACTCCCGTTATATCTACATTTATCCAATCAAAGAATGAATAGAAGCATTGGATAAATGTAGATATTTAAGGCAAAAGTTGAAATTCAATGTAATTTAAAGATTAAGATAGTCAGGTCCGACCGTGGGTGAGTACTATGATCGGCATACCCCATATGGCTATATTCCTGAACCTTTTGCAAGGTTTTACAGGAGAATGGCAAAGTAGCCTAGGATACTGCACCGGGCGAACCTCAGCAGAATGGAGTAGCTAAAAGACGCAATCGTACCCTGATAGATATGGTGCGCAGTATGATAAGTTACTCCACCTTACAGTTGAGCCTATGGATGGAGGCGTGAAAAACCGCCATTCATATTCTCAATAGAGTACCAAGTAAGTCGGTGCCCAAAACACCATATGAGTTATGGACAGGAAGAGTACCCTCACTAAACCACTTACGTGTGGGGGGGAGTCCTGCTGAGGCTAAAGTATTTAACCTAAACATTGGGAAGCTAGATCCCAAAACAGTGAGTTGTCATTTCATTGGCTACCTAGAAAAGTCAAAAGGTTTTCATTTCTACTGTCCAGAGAGACATACAAAGTTTGTGGAAACGAGACACGCTGTCTTCCTAGAGGATGAATTGATGAGGGGGAGTATGGTAGCTCAAGAAATTGACCTTGAATAGAAATGGGTGTATGCGCCCACTCCAATGATTCATGAGCCATTTTTCTCACTACTTGCTGTCGCTGCACCGATAGTGTTAGATACTGTGGTGCCAGCACCTGTTGTTATTCCACCTATGGCAACAATAAATGATGATAAGGAACATGTTCTTCAGGATCCTATAGAACCTATTGCCACACATGAGGGGGAGCAACAACATACTCAAACAGAAGATGTGCCAAATGTGGAGGCCCCTAGAAGGTCTCAAATAGTTAGAAAATCAGTTATTCCTACTGACAATGAAGTATACAACACTGAGGAATTTCAAATGGAGGATGATCCCACCTCATTTGAATAAGCCATGAAAAGTGATCATTCATCAAAGTGGCTTGAGGCCATGGAAGATGAAATGAAATCTATGAATGCCAATAAAGTTTGGGACTTGAAGATAATTCCTAAAGGAGCCAAAATAGTAGGCTATAAATGGGTCTACAAAACAAAACTTGACTCTCAAGGGAATATAGAGAGATATAAAGTATAACTTGTGGCAAAAGTCATTACGCAAAGAGAAGGGATTGATTACAATGAGACCTTTTCTCCAGTCTCATGTAAGGATTCCTTCAGAATCATAATAGCATTAGTGGCACATTACGATTTAGAATTACATCAGATGGATGTAAAGATGACATTTCTTAATGGGGACTTCGAGGAAAATGTTTACATGGCACAACCGAAGGGTTTTGTCATGGAAGGAAAAGAACAAATGGGATGCCGCCTAAAGAAATCCATTTATGGACTAAAACAAGCTTCAAGACAGTGGTACTTGAAGTTTGATCAGACAATAAAGAATTTCGGGTTTAAAGAAAATATAGAGGACAATTATGTCTATAGAAAGTTTGAGAATGGAAAGTTTATCTTCCTTGTCTTGTATGTGGATGATATCTTACGTGCTAGTAGTGATGTCAGTCTACTGCTGGAGACAAAGAGGTTTTGTCAAAATTTGATATGAAAGATCTTGGTGAACCTTTGTTTGTTCTAGGGATCGAGAGTCACCGAGATAGAAGTAAAGGGGTATAAGGACTGTCACAAAAGGCATACATAGAAAAGATCTTAAAGAAATTATGTATGCATAAATGTAGTCCCTCACCTGCTTCTATAGTCAAGGGCGACAGATATGAGGATTTTAAATGCCCCAGGAACCAATATGAGATCGATCAAATGAAAGTGGTTCCATATGCTTCAGTTGTCGGAAGCTTGCAATATGCTCAAGTATGTACGCGTCCTGACTTGATATTTGTTACCGGGTTACTTGGCAGATTCTAGAGCAATCCTGGAAACAGAACACTAGAAAGTGGTAAAGAAAGTCTTGCGTTATTTGCAAGGAACGAAATGCCTCATGATGAAATATAGAAGATCTGATTCACTCCATACAGTGGGATATTCAGATTCTGATTATGCGGGAGATAATAGAAAATCCATGTCTGGATATGTATTCATTTTCGCAAGGAGAGCTATTTCATAGAAAAGCTCAAAGCAAACCGTCACTACATCGTCCACAATGTATGACGGTTTGTAGCGTGTTATGAGGCAACAGGGAAGGTGAACTGGCTAAAGAAATTCATACCCGGTTTGAAGGTGGTTGACGACATCTATAGACCACTTAAGTAATACTGCGATGATAATTCGGCGGTACAGTATGCTCACAACAATAAGTCAAATGGTGTTGTCAAACACTTTGACATAAAGTATTATGTTATGAAAGATAAAGTTCGGGATCATATCATAAGTCTTGAGCATATAAGTACAGAAAAGATGCTCGCGGATCCGCTTATAAAAGGCTTACCACCCAACGTGTTCAGAGAACATGTCGCTAGCATGGGTTTAAGGAAAGCCTAAAATTCCTAGACAAAAGAAGGCCCAAAGTCAAGTATCTATTTCAGAACAGAGTTATGTGTTGTAGCTGTTAAATCTATCGGCAATTGACCGTGACGATGAAACATGCTCTATGTACTAATCTGTAATGGAATGAATAAAAGTAAATGATATAAAAGATGGTAGTGAGATCAAGGGAGAGAATGTTAGTTGATCTCCACCAATAGGCCCAACGGCCTATTGGGCCCTTGGATCTGCGCCCTGATCGGGGGCGCTCAACCTTAATATGGTTAGTGGGCCCCTGTCGCATAGCACTATAAAAGGAAAAATAGGGATCGGAGCTCGGACTACGAGGTTGACCGGAGCCGTTGTAACCACCCACAGAGAAACCTAACCCGATCCAAAGGAAGTGCTGCCAGCGACGGGAAACCCCACCGACTCCGCCGTCGCCACTGGACATCTCCACCACGCTGGACTCCACCGCGCGAGCTCCCTCGACACTACTTAACAGAGGTATTTCATGATCCTAACAGCCCCCGCCTGCGCAGTGCCGGCCCTAAGGGTAGGGCACGAGGTGCGACGGACGAGGACCCAACCGGAGGAGGGGCCTAAACCCAGGTATACAAACCACCAGGTCTAATAGTCCATTATGCATTAGCAAATTAATGAGAAGAGAGACATAGAACTGGTCAGGCGGCCCAAAAAGACAACATCGGCATTTCTTTCTAAATTTCCTTTTCCCACGGCCTTCGGGTAGAGATGAGGCGAGGAGTCACGCTGTACACAGCACACTCTGATCGTGAGTTCGCGACGTGCGCCTTACACATGCGGAGCTGGCAAGCCGCACCGCCGCAAAGAGCTAGACTACCGGAGACACGGACACGGCGCATGAGGACGGCGACCAGGCAGGGCTCCACGACGACAACATCTTGATTCTTGGGTTCTTATGAATTGCGATTACCGATCAGTTGTTTAGGCCTAAGGTATTTTTTCCTTTTTATTTTTAATTTAAATTAATTATTTATATAGTATTTCAGACTTCTAGTACTTTGTACCCATATAGTCATATTTTTCTTCTAATTTAGATGTTAGAATTTTAGTATGTTACCTAAGAAACATTTGTCATGGGTGAGAAAAGAAAACGAATATATTGCTTTTTTAATCTATATTGTTCCTCGATAATTATCATACATCTATAAATGTATTGCTTAATCTACATTGTTCCTCGATAATTATCAGACATGTTAAATTAAAAATATGTTATTGAATTTACTTTCGTTTTATAAATAAAATTAGCGCCTATATATTATAAGATTTTATATATGGTTAAGAGGGACCGTTGCGGCGAAATCGCCTGAGGGCCCTTAAAATCGAGGACCGGCACTGCGCCTGCGCGCCCCGCCCCGCCCGCCATGGCCGCATGCGAGAACGACGAGCTTGCATCGACGAACGATAGTGCGAGATGACGAGCGTTGCGGCCTCAGTAGCGACCGGGAAGGAGATGGACAACCCGTCGTAGACTCGTAGGTGTTCAGCGAGCAGCAGCACGCGAAGTCGACGACAGCCACAACCCACCGACATGTCCGCTACGATGCTGCTGCAAAGGCTGTGCAGATGTGCGCTACGCAAATGTGCCTGAGTCTGAACCACCACTAACGAGAGAAATCATTGGAGCAATTACATGCTCGGTCTGTACGAAACCCATTTGAGGAGATTCAGAAAAGGCATGGTGAGCAATTAGTTGGATCAGAGGTTGTCTGCTCTGCTGGATTTGCTTGGGGTACTGAATTGTGTAATAGATTGCAAAGGATCATGTCATTGTTCACTGAATTGTTTAATAATTCTAAGCATTGCTGAATCAGTTAAAAAAAAACATACTGAGGAATACTGAAGCTAACAACCATGCAATCATGTGGAATACTGAAGCTAATAACCTTGGAGTCTTGTTACTGAAACATTATTATTCATATCTATTGAAGGAAAATACCGTTGACGAGCAACTACTGAAGTTATAGTACCGGCTATACCAAGCTACTGGCAAAATACTTGAAGATACTGATAACTACTTAAAGGTAATAGCAACTACTGAAGTTATAGTATGGACTGTACCAAGCTACTGATAAATAAATACTAACAAAATACATGAAGATACTGACAACTACTGAAGTTATAGTACCGGCTGTACCAAGCTACTGAAAAAATTACTGGAAAAAAAACTTAGATACTAACAAAATACTTGAGGATACTGACAACTACTTAAAGGTACTAGACACTGAAGTTATAGTACCGGCTGTACCAAGCTACAGACAAAAATACTTGAAGATACTCATAGTACTGAATGTACCAAGCTACTCACAGAAAATACTAACAAAATACTTGAAGATACTGACAAATACTTGAAGATACTGATAAAATACTTTAAGATACTGACAACTACTGAAGTTACAGTACCGGCTATACCAAGCCACTGAAAAAATTACTAGCAAAAATACTTAGATACTGACAAAATACTTAAAGATTTTGACAACTACTTAAAGGTAGTAGCAACTACTGAAGTTATAGTACCGGCTGTACCAAGCTACAAACAAAAATACTGACAAAATATTTGAAGATACTGATAACTACTGATGTTATAGTACGGACTGTACTAAGCTACTCACAGGAAATATTGACAAAATACTTGAAGATACTGACAAATACTTGAAGATACTGACAACTACTCAAAGGTCCTAGCAACTACTGAAGTTATAATATTAGCTATACCAAGCTAGTGACAAAAACTTAAGGGTTATTTGGATTGGTACCATTACAATTCTCAGAACTTTGAAATGTACCACTAAAATTCACCTATTCTGAAATTTGCCATTACAATTCTTCTTCTACCTGATACTTGCCATTTTCTCTATCTTCCGGATGTCTGGACCCATTGTCAGGCCGTATACGTGTACACATCTTCCGTATGGTCCAAAACACCCCCGGCTACTTCTCTCCCTCCACTCACTAACATGTGGGCCCCACACGTTAGATTCTCTTTCACACACCGGCCACTCCTCCCTCAGCTTGATCGACGCCTCTCTCTCTCACTCCTCTCTCTCACACACACCAGCCACTCCTCCCTCTCCCTCCAACCACATCGGCGCTCCTCCTCGTTCCCACACCATGGCGGTGCCCTTCCTCCCTCAAACCACGGCGGCACCCCTCCTCCCTTTCACTCCCACCAAGGCGGCGCGGCTTGACCACGGCAGTGAGCGCGGCCCGTCTCGCCTGGCGGCACGCGTGGGGGCGCGGATCCGGCCGCCACCTCCTCCCTGGCGGTGGATTCGGCCCCCTCCTCCTCCCCGGTGGTGGAACCGGCCGCCACCTCCTCCTCGGCGGCGGATTCGGCCCCCTCCTCCTCCCCGATAGTGGAACCGACCGCCACCTCCTCCACGGTGGTGGATCCGGCCTGCTCCACCTCCCCGGCGGCAGAACTGGCCCCAACCTCCTTCCCATCGGTGGATCCGGCCCACTCCTCCTCCCCGGTGGTGGATCTGGCCCCCACCTCGTCCCCGGCGGTGGATCCAGCCCCCACCTCGTCCCCCACGGTGGATTCGGCCCCCACCTCGTCCACGGTGGCAGATCCGGCCCCCACCTCCTTCCCGGCAGCGGATCCGGCCCCCACCTCCTTCCCGGCAGCGGATCCGGCACCCTCCTCCCCGATGGCGAGCGGATCTGGTTGAGGAGGCGAGCGGCATGGATCCGGCGGCGGTAGATCCCAGCGGACGAGATCCGACAGCGTGGATGGGCTTGCTGGAGGTTGAAGGGGAATCCGTCGGTGAGTGGAGGGAGAGAAGCAGTCGGGAGTGTTTTGGTCTATACGGAAGATGTGTATACGTATATGGCCTGACAGTGGGCCTAGACACCCAGAACACATTGAAAATGGCAAGTATCAGATAGAAGAAGAATTGTAGTGACAAATTTCAGAATAGGTGAATTTTAATGGTACATCTTAAAGTTCTGAGAATTGTAATGGTACCGATCCAAATAACCCAAAACTTAAATATACCGACAAAATACTTGATGAATTTAATTTAATATAAAAATGATTTCAATTTAATATGCATGCATGTCTATACGTAGACACATGCAACAAGCGACATGCAAAAAATCTAAACAAAACGACATGCAGCAGGGGGGTTTCAGGTGGACGGAGCTGGTTCGGATGTGCGTGTGGGGGCCGCAACGCCGAGTCAGACTGTGTCCGCGCGGGTGGGAGACGTGGGTGCGACTGGGGCCCGCGTGGACAGCACGACGTTTCCTTTTGCCCTTTTCGCAGTGTGGCGTTCCACCGCGTGCGAAGGAGAGGGATCCGAGCCCGTTTGGCCGGGCTCCCGCCGGCGCCGTAGCACTGTAGCACGCAGGAGCCAGAGCAGGAGCTGGGGAGAAAAAAAATAGCGAGCCTCTCCCACTGCGGCCACAGCACTCGGTGAACAGTGAGAGAGAAAAAGTAGGAGAGAAAAACGGATTCGGTGAACAGTACTGCTAGATACGAGAGGAAGCGCGTGCGAGGGGGCGGGCGGTTTGCTGCAGGCGGGTCGAACCAGGCTGAGTTGGTTGCGCACCGCGGGCTCTAGGGAGCTGGTTGGGTCGGTGGGTTGGTCCATGGCGTAGAAAGAATATTATTCTACAACTAAGGTGTATATATATATATATATATTATTCTACAACTAAGGTGTATATATATATATATATATATAGGACGTGGCTAAAATACACATGAATGCATTCTGTATAGTAAATGTACCCAGCCGCGAGACGCGTGGAGCGCGGCGAGCGCGAGCCGTACCGGCGCGGAGTCCGACCCGGTTGACCCGCGCGCCTGTATATCCTGAGGCCCCGCCTGTACAGGCCCCGGGCACCACCCCTCAGCCGCAACTCATCCCTTCAACCGATTGTAATTTTCGTCGTACACAAATTGCAACCTTGGTGGTAGTCCAGTTGCATTCCAGTTGGGTAGGCCAGTTCCAACTGCCCTGGACGGCTGGTTGCAGCTCCGTTTGTATACCAGTTTCAACTCAGTCCGTCAGCCGATTGCATCTTCAGTCGTACACAAATTGCAACTAATCCCTTCAATCGATTGCAACTTCCGTCGTACACAAATTACAACCTTGGTGGTAGGCCAATTGCATTCCGGTTAGGTCGGCCAGTTGCAACTGCCCTGGATGGCTGGTTGCAGCTCCGTTTGTATACAAGTTCTAACTCAGTCCGTCATCCGATTGCATCTTCAGTCATACATAAATTGCAACTCATCCCTTCAACCGATTGCAACTTTCATCGTACACAAATTGCAACTCGTTCGCACGCTCGCTGTGTGCCTGCCTCGCTACCTGGTGGGGCGGTGTTGGCGTGAGAGAGGGTAGAGGTGTGTGGCCCACACCTGATTAGTGGGTTAGTTGAGCCGGTTGCCCAGACAAGGCACGCCGGTTGGCCTGGGTGCATTCTATACACAGATTGCACCCAGGTGCATTATAGCAAAACAGTATATATATATATATATATATAGTATTTCTATATTGTACCTGGGTACTGAATATTAATCGCTACCCGAGCCAACCCGACGCACCGCCCCGACCCCGAGCCAACCCATCGACTGGCCGCTGGCCCCGTGTTCCCGTTTTTTTCTCTCCCGCACCCACCTCCTGTTTATTATATTTTTTCCGTTCCAATATTCGTAGATCGTGGGAGGCGCTGGTTTCTTCTATCCGCTGCCATCGCAAGAACCCAGATCGCCGCCGCACGAGCCCAGCTCGCCGCTACCCCTGCCCCCGCTTCATGAGCCTAGCTCGCCGCCGCCCCCGCCCCATGAGACCAGCTCACTGCCTCCTTCTCGCCTCGGTGGGTCGTGGGAGTCTGTAGGGTTACTTCCGCCCACGTCACCCGAGCTCTGCTCGCCGCCGCCGTCCTCCTGCTATCTTGCTTCGCCGCCACCGAGGGCTCTCCCAGCACCGTTTTCCCCCTCACCCCCTTAGCTCACCGTCGCTACTAGCCGTGGCCGCGGTCTTGAAGGCCCAGCTAAGGGTTGGCACGGACGGTTGCTGCTGGGTTCGGCATCAGCGAGCTCGCCGAACCTGGGGCGGCCGACCTACCCGTACCTCACCTCGCCTCCCCCTCGGGTCCAACCGGCACCACCATGCTCCACTCACCCCATCTGGTCACCGCCACCGCCTGGATGTTCCCGAGGGTCATAGTCACTTAGCTAGCAGGATCCCGTGCGCGCCCGTGACTCAATCGGCAGCTCCCGTTGTGAATTCTCGGAGAAAGGAATGGCGACTCACTTGGCGACGCCGCCACCGCCGCTCCTGCGTGTGCTCCTCCAATACTGGTGGTAGATTCAGGTGCGCCTCCTCCAGATCCCCTTCTCCAGTTCCTCATTTGCATCATCTTCTCTTCCCCTTCCCCTTCATGATTCGATTTGATGATCGGAGTGCATACCATCTTCTCTTCCCCTTCCCCTTCTTGATTCGATTTGATGATTGGAGTGCAGGATGTGTTCCCTGGAGCTTATCTTGGTCGATCTTGCGATTGTCGGTAGTGATCGGTGAGGAACCACCGCGCCGGTTTGTCTCATTACCGCCAATCTTTGGTTCTTATCTGTTGCAATGCGACTTTACATTACTCGTGGGGAAGGATTTGTTTCATCTTTTGTTACTCGTGGGGAAGGATTTGGTCTTTGTAAATGTGACCAAAGATTTGGTGCTATAAATGTGACCAATACCAATTGTGGATGCACTATCCGATTATTCTGTTCTCAAGAATATTAATGAGGAGTATTTGCAAACAAACATTTTTTGTTTGTGTTTACAATTTAGAAAAATCAAGAGTAGTGATGATTAAATACTACACCAACCTTATTTCGGTATCATCAATTCATTAAGTACATAGCTACTTTATGTGATTTGGGCAAAAGAAAGGTCAAACAATTTGTTTATTCTACATGGTAGATTGGAAAATTTCTTATGCATGCAAGAATCGCCATTTGGATCGAGTTATTCTTATAATACGAGCAGCCTTTTTGTCACTGTACCTATACTTGATCACCCCAACTCGGGTTACGCCATACTAATCTGCATTGTACGATCTATGCGGACCAATTCCATAGCTAATCACTAAGTAGGTGCTATAGTATTTTCTATCAAATTGATATGTGCAATTTGATTATTTGAAAATGATTATGAGGTTATCGTATCAAAGATTGTGCTTGTCTCAAAGATAATTGGGAAGGCCATCTATGTTTTCTCGGTGCTTGGGGCTGTTCGGGATTGCTATCTACTCCACTCTAATGTCATATGTGTTATCTCTGTGACCCTTGATTGTGTTGATTGTTACGTGGTCGGTGACTCGGTGGCATTGAAGTTGGACCTCTCATAGCTACAACGTATAGGTACATCCAAATGTTCATACTTTTCATTTATTCAATAGTTTGATACATCACCACTCACAGATCTGCTCTCTGCGTATTATGGTGTATAGCGGCAGTGTCTGTAAGTATAGAAGAAAATACTTTCACTCGGCTTTTATCCATTTTGGTTGTGCAGGTGCTCTTCCTGTCCATGTAGTGGGTCCTTGGCTAGTTGGCTTCAATACTTGCACATTTCGGAAGGTGCGAGAACACTTCCATACAGATTCTGTGAGTTCAGCAAGCACGAGAGGATGGGTTAGTACCTAGTTCTATTGTCACGTAGTTTAATCTTAGTAGGCAGCAGTAAACTTCTTCTCTTTTTCTTTGAGTTAGGATTGTGATTGCACCATGCTAATTATATGCCATTTTTGAAAGCAGATATCTCCTGTCATATTTTAGAAACTTTTTGAAAGCAGATATCTACTGTCATCTTTTAGAAACATCTGAACAAGTGATAGCACCGACAACCATTCATCCCAGATGCCAACTAGAAGATCTAAGGTTTGGGATGGTTGAGGTTGGTGATGTCATGAAGGCAGTTTGCAAATATTGTCGAGAAAAGTAGACTACCAGCAAGAAATCAGGTACAAATAGCAACCGATATCACATCGCTGAATATTTCTCAAAAATCAGTACCAAAGATAGAAAAATGTTTCTTGCTACAGTGAAGATCACTAAACAGATGAATTAAGGTTGAGCAACTGCATCACCTTACTTTCCATCAAGAGAATGAGACTGTCAGAACATTTCAGTTTCTTTATTTTTACATGAACTAGATCCTGGCCTATGCGTTGCTACAGGCAACGAAACCATACTACACTATTTTTTATGAGAAACCATACATAGTACAACTAAATAGAAAATGTTCATGATGTAAAAAATATAGCAATTGTTTGTTTCTCCGATTTCATAGCTAAAACTTAGTCTAAAGCTGATAAATCATACAATGTCAGATAAGTGGACCTTTTGAAATTTTATTTTACTACAATTTTAGGAACTCTTTGTAATTTTAATTTACTACAATATTTGAATCTCATTAGCTTGCACTATGGTTAAACAAGATAAAAGATCTGAGAGCAAAGGATCACAAAAACTATATGCAATGAGCCATTGCTCAACTTAAGTTGCAATTCCTTCAAAAACTTTAGTAGAAATCAACAACTTGCATGCCAAATGTATTGTGTTAACAACTTGCATGTCAAATGTTCGTTCAAATGCCTAGCAGATATTAACTTTTTCTATAGTTTTCTCATATGCATGTTTATGGCTTTATGCAACCTCACACATGCTATATTAATAGTAGCACAGTAGCATGCTGCAAAAAGCATTGCACATATATACATTGCAAATATCAAAGAATGTTTCTTTTCTTTTCTTTTTTAGACCCTAGGAACCAAGCTAGTTTGCTTTAATCTTTGGCCTTGGCATCATGTATGAGTGTATAGTTAGACTGATGATTCCTGAATAGTTTAATTGCCGGAGAAACACTAAAATTTATCTCCTATGCGCCCACCCCATTAGGATGTTCATTGCAGGCATGGTGCTACTAAGACCAGGATCTGAACCTGTCCTGCCCACCTATGCTAAAATTGATTTGTCTTACTGAAAATTGTAGTCTGAGAATTTTCAGATGATGTTGGTCTCATCCTTGTTCTGTTTATGCAACCAGGAATGAGTAGAAAGAGAGCACTACCAGAGTGTTGAACTGGTGTCCCTCCATCCCTTTATGGCTCTAAAGTTGAGTATTTTGTTCTTTCTCTGGGAAGCCATTTTATTGTAGATTATCAAGCTATCACTTGTATTTTGGTTCTCAAGTGTCCAAGTGTCACCAACTAGATATGTTAGGCAAAACATATTAGCCTCAGATGCTCCGATAAATAATTGATGGTTAACCAATTAGCTATCACCATAAATATTTATTTCTAGAAACAGACATTAGGATTGTTCCAGAAAACAGGTGGTCAAGAAATCCTAGCCTACTACGCGACAATAAAAAATATTATTTAGAAACACATTCCATAGTTTGATTCATTAATAAAATTATAATTGAGTGGATTCACTTATTCAGTTAACTACTGATGCTGATACACAAGAGTTAGTACTTTGATTAATTTATGACATTAATTTATTCATTAATAGTGATAGGTAGTTCATTAGTACCATCCTTAAATTTCTCATTTATCTGCAGCTTGGACCCTAGGAAATGCCATTTTTTCGGTAGCCATCTTAATTAAGCCGAAATGAAATGTGCTCACAAATTTGGTTGAACTATCAAATGAGCAGTTCAGTTGAAGGTTTTAAACTACTATTATTCCTCAAAATGGCCACAAATGCATACATGTTTGCTTTCCTTTTACTACCTTGAAATTCATCGAACCAAATATATCGTCAAATGAGAGATTCAGATTCCTGTTGTCAAGTTTGTTGGAAACTTTTGCTCTTGTTTGAGAGTGCTGGAAGCTTTTGCTCATTGTTGTTTGTTTTAGCCTTGTAGAATATTGGTTGTTTCTGTCAATCGGTGGATAAATAATCTGTCTTCTATTGACCACCTGAGTGTTGTATATGATGCAAAAGTGAACTAGGTAACTAGGTCTGAATCTCAAACTATAGTTGAAACAACACTGCATTGGAACTGACCATTATGTTGCTATTTCAAGTTAGTAGGACAAAAAGTATTGTGCCTTTTTACTACATTATCATGTGCTCTTCAGCCTTCCATTTGAACTTTTGCATGCATCATCGTATATGCTGTCGCAATACCCTTTTGTCGGAGTATCAGAACCTAAATAAAACCCTACCACTGCTAAATACTTTCAACTTTACCTTTTTTGAGATAATAATGTTCCTAGAGCAACACAAAATTTCAGAACTTTATCAAGTGTGTAGCCATCTAAATCTTTTCCTGTTAATCAAGATTTGCCCCGAAGGTAAGTAATGTTAAACCTTTATCATGTAAACAGAAGTCTACAAGCTTAGTTGCCGGCACATATCCTCATCTGCCTATAATGTAATAAGTATCTGACTTACAACATCCTCAACTAACAATGTGATAAGTGAATCACAACCTAGTAATGACAACATATGCATGCATTACTCTCAACAAAGCTATGAATCATTCCTAATAATAATATTTTTATCCTGTATGTTTCTCTTCACTCTTCAATCTCTGGGCTCCTACACAAGCACATATTTGTATTTAGAAATAATTTTTCCTAATTTAATCTATATATGGTTTCATCATAATTTCTAATTAGTATTTACTAATAAATTTTCCTAATTTTGATCTATATGTATTTGTCATGCAATGTCTCATGTTTAGGCAATGAATGAGATAGTGTGTGTTTTTTACCATGTTGGGACTTGGGAGAATATCCGGTAGCTTTGCACTAATGAATGTGGGCAGGAAAGGGTCAATATGATTTTTTTTGTTATAACATAAATCTAATATTTTCCTTTTGGTGCCTTGAACATATTGATGTAGGTCTAGTAACCAAAATATTGTGTGTGCTTGAATTAATTGAAATTCTTGGTTGCGCTGACTTTAGTCATGTTCAGGGACATAACTGTACACCCTTTTTTTTTGCATATTGGCCGTTAAGCTCTACAATGAAGCTATCTAGCAAAGGAGGTGATCAAGCAAAAAGGTGATAAGATAAGCAGTACAAAAGTAATTGCAAAGAATGTGTGCGCTGCACACGACCTGAGGGCTGAGGCATAAGCTCACAACAAGAACCTGGCATGGACAGTGGTGTTCTACCTAATAGCTATAATTCTATAGATGGTTTACATTTGATTGTTACGTTGCACAACATTTGGCGATCATTAGCACTATGTATCATTTTGGTCTTTTGGATCTAATTAAAAAAAATTCATATAATCCTCTAAAATAATATTTTTGTGATGTATCAATAAACATGCTAGTTTTGATTCTTACCAAATTAACAACAATCAAATACTAGTACAAAGTTACGTGACCATTTATTGGGAGTTGGGAACCATCAAAGCAAGGACGAAAACATAATTATTGAAACCATAAAAAAGTTCTTCAATTATTGAAACCATAAAAAGTTGAACGAGAAGGTGCAAATGCACGCGTGCGATGTGACTAAAAAAACGGGCAAGCAATACAACTGCTTCAAGTAAAAAAAATCCGAAAGAAAAAAAAGGAAAACATTCGACTGCTTCGGGTAAAAAAAATCTAAAGGAAACGAATGCAGGTGGGCGGCCGGGCATCCGATCTTGACCGAGCCTTCGTTTGGTGCGCGGGTGAGGGAATGACCTTGGGTACCGAATAATATTTAGTACCGTAGGTACTAATTAGCGCAGTCATATATATATATATATATATATATATATATATATATATATATATATATATCGCGCGCGCACAGCCCAGCAGATAATAAACGACGCTTCGGGAGTCTGGCGCAACTGTAACGGCAACTTTATCACTAATTTTAGCAAATTAAGCAAGGCATCAGCAGCACTAACACTAAGAGCATCTCTAATAGTTGCTCAATATCTCCCTCTATTCGCATAAAACTATTATAGGTAGCTATATTTTTTTCTTACTCTAGCAGTTCTCCAATACCTCTCTCTTCTTGTTGGTGGCCTCCAATATTTTTCTCATCCCCTCAAAGAAAGGAGGAGATACAACTCCTCCAATACCATGGGGACCATCCCAACCATCATTTTTCTGCTATATTTTCTCTTACACTTCCTGTAGAACCCACTATCCATATAGGTATTATGGGATAGGTATTATGGGAGATATATTAGATATCGCTGCAGCAACTTCTCCGATATTAAAAAAAATGATATTAGGATACCCCCAATATATTTATATCGGAGAAAAATTATTGAAGACTTGCTACAGATGCTCTAACCCCAGCACCCATCCCATCCCATCCTACTAAAAGAGGCAGCTAGCTACGTGTATAATTATAATAATATAATACTCCTATACGGTAACACCCCCAATATAATGTAGTAATGATGCATGCATGGTCCCCTAGTGGGCTTGCCAAGCCAAGGACAGCCTAAGCTTATTAATTATTTAGTCTAATCTGGCCGCCACTTGCTAGATCCAGCTAAAACGCCGTATGTGTGTCAGCGCCCGGGTCCAATTATTTGGCTTCATGCATGCACCCCTGTTTACGTCATGCGTGACCTCAATTCATACCACCATACCATCTTTTTAATTTTTTTGTCTTATAAAAAAGAAATCTATAAGTTTTCTTTGCCAAATTGTTAGATAACGGCGAACTCTAAGCTTAGTTGATTGGTTTTTATGGTGGAATTTGTTCATCTGTGTTTATGGTAGGCAGCTTGCACGTCGACAACGAGACATCTGTGTGACTAGACCCTATTCACTTGAACTACTTCAACAATATTTTTCTCCCACTATAAATCAACATAAACATCAGCATAAGCCAAATTTCAGCATCTATATTAAATTTTAGAGTGAAGGTATTATAACGCATTATAGTACTTTCTCCGTTCTAAGTTATAAGACATTTAACTTTTCTCTATATATATATATATATATTTAATTATGTATATAGACACAATTTGTATCTAAATATATAACAAAAAGTATATATGTAAAAAAATCAATATGTCCATAGCGGTGTTTTCAAAACTTTCATGTCATATAGAATGAAATGAAAAACTCTAGATGCCAATGAAAACTTTCATTCTGTGATTTTATAAACATTTAATTTCATTACTCATAAAGAGTTGGCAATTGTATCAGGAGAGTTTCATCTAAATAGAACTCACTTTGTCTTTCTTCTTGAAAACATTATCATATCATAAAAAATACCTATGTAACAGTCTATTTAATTAGGCTTCAGTTTACACCCTATCCCACCGAATGTTTTGACACATGCATTGAGTATTAAATATAGACTAAAAATAACTATTTACACATATTGCGACTACTTTACGAAACGAATCTTTTAAGCCTATTTAGTTCATGATTTGATAACAAAGTGCTACAGTACATGTGTCCTAATGACGGATTAATTAGGCTTAATAAATTCCTCTCGTAGTTTAGTGACGGATTCTGTAATTTATTTTTTTATTACTATCCGAACACCATATGTAACACCTCCATGTGATACTCGGTGTGACATACTAAAATTTTACGTCCTGAAACTAAACAAGGCTTTATAGACAAGAAAAGTCCTGTTACCACTACGGTACTATTCGGCTTCGTGGACCCACTTGCCACAGCTACGACCCGTGTATATATATATATATATATATATATATATATATATATATATATATATATATATATATATATATATATATATATATATATATATATATATATATATATATATATATATATATATATATATATATATAATAATAATAATAACGTTACACACAACTGCACAAGCGCCCCCGTACGATGCAAATGACATTAGTAATTCAGCTTTTATTTGGGGCGGATTAGTTTAAGTAGCGTGATTCTGTCAATCTTTAAGAGATATGGATGTACTGTTTGCATTATGTCCCTGTCTCCCCTCCCTTTGCTTAATAATATAATGACAATAATTAAACAAATAATAATGTGATTTTTTTTTAAAAAAGCTGGTGTACGGACAGCGAGTCCAGACGCTTCGGGAGAGAGGCAGGCCACGTGTGCCAGCTCGGCACGGTCCACGTAGTTCCTGTAGCAGCGCGCGCGGTCACCTTTTCAGATGAGTCTGTCTACATAGAACCATGCGCCTTATGCAATTTTAACAAATAAATTTTTTTACACTATAAGTTTAAGATCAACAACTTTCATCTTTTTTCTATTTATAGTCTTTTTGTATTTTCAGACAATCACAAGATCACAGATTCATAGATAAATTATCATATAAAATATTTTTTTCTATGGAAGAATAAATGACAGATCCACCTTTCTGCTGCACCGGATCCAAGGGCGTATGTAGGCGCGGTCTCCAACACGGCACAGCGTCGGACTCCACTAGCCTGAGGACGCACGAGATCAGACCAACGACCAAATGGCTGAAAAAATCGAGTGACGGATGCCCAGATATCACTCGGATGAAATTCATATGTTTTTTTTCTACTAAAACATAAGTGTTGTATACCATTTCAGTGACAGCCTTTTGGACCTACTCCTAGCATAGGCTGCTGCGTCGTGCGATGGAACGATGATGTACCCTATCTGCAGTAGAGCCTCCGTCTCAAAAAATAATTATATAAAAATGTATTTTATAGTAAATCTAATAATGTTTATTGAGTATCATAAATATTAATATTTTTTCTATAATTTATCAAAATTAAGGTACTATGTGACACTTTGTAAGAATTGTATTCCTTACGAGACTGAGGGTCTATATCCGTGACAAGTACAATACTCCATGATGCATGTTTAATTTATTTGGTGTAATGCTGCAGTTTGGTACTATTCGACTATTTTAGAAGTTGAATGAATGAGCAGTTGTAGCCACTGCGGCTGGACAGCCAGTTGAAGCGAACAACTAATATACTCCTTCCATTCCAAATTATAAGACGTTTTGGTTTTTTTAGATATATAGCTTTTGCTATGACTTAGATATACGCTATGTCTAGAAACATAGTAAAAGCAATATATTCTAGAAAAACCAAAACGTCTTATAATTTAGAATGGAGGGAGTATATCTTAAAAAGTCAAAATACTCCAAAAAAAAATTCTAATGGGACTACTTATATTTAGGATGAAGTAGTAGGTGGTAATTAATTAATTTTCATGCATAATCGTATGAGAGAGATGTGTAACCAAAAAGTCAATTGACAGAGAGATGCATGCAAACACAAATGGGATGTGTGCCCTAAGGACCATGCATTAAGACAAATGCTTGAAACCAATGGGCATGCTATTCGTCCTGTTTGTTTGGCTTATAAGCCATATTTTTCAGTATTTTTCTCTTTCAACAAATCAACCAACAATACTTTCAGTCATGACTTATCAGCCTTATTACGATCCAATGGCCAATGCTCTTGGGGGTGTGATAAGATATCTATCTATGTACTGAACCATTACCATATGGACGCTGCAAGTGTCATATTTGTGATAACGAAAGCGTCTAATCGCCAACCTCCTGAATTTGACAAGCACGATTGCTTCGAATTGGAGCACATGATAAAGGTACGCTATCGTACGAAGCTGTGCTATTCTAGGGAGATATATAAGCTTACGTTTTTCTTCGGGCATGGAGAATAGTTCAAAGGATTTTGCATTGCACCAATAATATCAACTGAGCCCTAGGATTTTTGTTTTATTTTTATTATATTTTAACGAAGCAACAAAGGCCAAAACGTGCGCTCACCTAAATTTATTCAGCTGTATTGTCTTCATATGTCGTATATTTAATTACAGTAGAAGCTGAAGCCACGGAAAGCGCCTCCAAAGAGGCCTTAAGTCACCAAATTTATGTACAAGATTATCAACTTCTATGACACCATACAAATAGGTATATATAAAGAAATATTTCATGATGAATCCATTGATGATAGTTATTTGATATCATAATTATTGATACGTCGAGGACAAATTGGTCAAACTTAAATTGATTTGGTTTAGGATAAAGTTAGAATAGTACTCTTTTCGAGAAGGAGAGAGAGTAAATTACTAGAAGAAAGAAGGAAATGCAACAAAATTTTAGTGTTAGATGTTAATTCGATCTCCGAAATGGCAATTCACGGAACGTCCTATATAATAAGGCGGTTTCATCATACATGCCCTAATGACAACTTTGTTGACGAATTTATCTATTAATCAATTCATATTTGAGGCGCCTCTAACAATAACGATCGAGTGTTGACTCTTAGATGGTACCGTGTTTTGCATGCTCCATGCGCATATAAGATTTCCTTTTTATTCTCTCTTTTGGCAATAGAGAGGTGGCCTGGCGAATTTTTTTGGAAATGGTATTGCAGCACTTTCGTTGTTATTTGATAATTAGTGTCTAATCATAGTCTAATTAGGTTTAAAAGATTCGTGAATTTCGTCTAAACTGTGTAATTAGTTTTATTTTTTATTTATATTTAATGCTTCATACATGCGTCCAAAGATTCGATGTGATGAAAAATCTTAAAAAATTTTGTAATATTTTGGAAACTAAAGCACTACGAGAGGACCTATGTCTCTCGTGCATTGGAACCAGCAAAAAGTTTGGCTCTTCTCTTCTCACTGGCTCAAAGGTTTTTGGCAGTCTCTCTCCTCCACGTGGCATCTAATACTAGCTTAGAGCAGGGCAATGGAGGTGCCATTACGGTGTCTCCTGCGGGCAGTTGCCAACTCTTAACTCACAAACAGTCCACCGTGAGTTCTTATATATTTTGTAGCAGATGTGTAGCCCACAAACAGTCCATCGTGAGTTCTTATATATTTTTGTAAAAGCTAATGTGTGCAAATGCGACTAGACATGGTAATGTGTAATGAATGTGATCCTGTTTGGATATTCTATCATGTGTTGTGTGATATATTTTGTAGGTGATATGTGCATGTTTGAAGCATAACGGGGTAACCTCAGCAATTTGGGCAAGAGGTCACCACATCTAGCTTGTTCATCCTCATTCATCTAACCAAATAGAAAAGTAGATCGTCCCATCTAAGAGATATCCTTCCAACCAAACAGAAAAATGATTCGTCCCATCAAACAACCAAACAGACAACATAGATAACCCTACCCTAAAATTCATGGATGATTATATCCCATCCAACCTTATCCTCTAACCAAACACGCTCTTAGAGACTTTTAAGATTGAAGATGTCTGGGGTTTTTCGTTGCAGTAGGTGAATTGTTGCAGGGAAGGGGGCCCGAGGGGGGCCTGGTACCCCCAACCTTCCCACGGCTCCCATAATACACCTCCTAAATTAGTTACTTAATTATATAATTAGCAAGTTAATAGTACTATTTATGGTATAATTTTCTATTCTTACTCCATATTAATCTCTAATGGTATCTTATATAAATAAAAATTAGGTCCTAATATTTTCTTCGTCTCTTTTATTTTTATTATTGCCTATCAAACATTAGTTTGTCCCCTAGCGTACTCTCTAATTAGCTAGTTAATTGAAAATAAAGTGCTTTGCTTGAATTGAAAATAAAGTGCTTTGCTTGTTTGATCCCTCCGAATTGATCTACAGTAGCATCTATATTATTTAGCTTTAGTCTTCGTGTTATCTTTCTTATCGTCTATGTTCCCGTCTCTGTTCGTCTAAACGGTCATTTAGCTTGTGTACTCAACAATTAAATGCTACATAGTGGTACGATGTTTCTGTTTAATCGTCTGTTTAACCTGTTTAAATGACCACTATACCCGTTTAAGTGACCGTTTTGTCCAAGACTAAACGACAAGTGACCGATTGTTTGCTACTTAATGTTTAGGATCTAGGGTTAATTAATTTTGCCCCGTTTTACTATTTGTAATTATTACCGTGGTTCTTTTTCTGGCCAAAGAATTAGATTGATCGGGTGAACGTTAGAGACCAGATGCTAATTAAATATGTTCCTTCGTTTTTTAGTTTTTTCAGCTCCTTTTTATTGTAACACAAATTTTTTTAGATGTTATGTATATCTTTGTTGTGTATGTATTTTGACACATATGATTGTTGCGGTTTGCACGGCCCCTACGTTCAAATCTGGCTCCGCCCTGTGTGCGCCTAGCCAATCAACAGCTGAAAGGTGAGGCACGGATGGAAAAAGAGATTAATTAAAGTTGACAGTAATGCGTCAAGGTCGCAATTGGCGAGTTAGACAATAGCTTGGAAAAGTTGTGTGCCGGTTGTAACACCCTAGGTGTTTAGGCTTCCACTAAATTGCATGTCATTTCATAAACATGTGCATTATCTATGTCATCATGTCATTATCATTGAAACATACATATGCAACATTTTAAATTGTATGTGTTTCATGCTTGATTGCTTAGAGTGGTAGTAGTGCAACATGTGAATGTAACATGAAACTCTCATACTTGGAAACATGGCAATATGGTAGTAATGTGGCAATTATAAAATGACAACAAGGTCTTGAAACATGTGAAACATTGCATTGCAACATATGAATGAATTGCTTGTTTTACTTTCTTTATCACATGTGATCATTAGAAGTGGTATAACAATTTTGTAAAGTGGTTGATCATGGTCTATTACACCTTAACTATACTTAGGTTACTTGTTGGGACATTGTTCATGTAGATCAAAATGACCAAAATGCCCTCAAGTGCAAGTTTGACTTGAATTGACCCTTGGAGTGTCATCGTTTGACTGATTCAAAAGTCCAACTTAGAGACTTTGCATGGCTGTGCACTCTTTACCAAAGTTGTAGCTAATTTATCAAGGAACAAAAGTTGTTTTATGACCAACTCATGAAAATGGCTAGAACATGCTCAAACATGGCCCACAAGTCAAAAGTACATGCTGATTTCAGACTTAGGAATTTTTCTAAGTCCTTAACTGTGTTGCAGTTTCATGTACCCAACTTTGTCACCTTGTATCTCCCTAACCAAGCCAAACCAGCTTGAGCTCCAGTGGAAAGAGTTGTAGTTCACGTATAGATGAGCAACTTTGTTAACTATGGCATAGTCTAGATCGCCACGGATTAGGAGTTAATCATCGTCGAATACGAATCGTCTTTGTCGGTCATCACCATCGAACGTTGAATCGCGTTTTTGAAAATGTTCGAGTGAACGTGGCCGACCGATTCAGAAAAAACGACGCCGCGGCGCGCCACCCGTCGCCGCCGCTTCGCTGGCCAGCAGCGACGCTACTGCGCCGTGGGCGGCTGGCAAATTGGTTTGAAGCGTCTTGAAGCTACCGCCTTTGCCGAAGTCGCTGTTCCATTTTGCATTCCTCTCCTCCTCCTCCAGGCGCGGCGGCGGCCGGGACACCGTGACACCGCCGAGCCAAATCCACCATCACCGAGCTCCATTAACCAATTCGTCCAAGCCACAGCACCTTCGTGACCCTCTCTCACGCTCGAGACACCACCGCCACTCCATTTTTCGCCTCGGTAGATCTCCTCGTGGAGCTGGCTCCACCGGGTCGCCATGACCGCCCTGGCCGCAGAGCTCGCGTGACTGGCCGTCTTTGCTCGAGCTCCTTATCACCCCCTTCTCTCTCCTTGCGCTAGCCTCTGGGTGGGACACGGAAGCTCGTTGAGTGTGCCACTAGGGCCGTGGACGTCAGAAGCTTCACGGAGCCGGCCCGTCTGCGTCGAAGCCAGCCGCCCGCCCGTGGCGTGGCCATCGCCACCCCTCCTAGTTGCGTCAATAGCTACGAATAAGTGTGGGTAGTCTATTATTGCTTATTAGAAGCTCTGGTTAAAATTTCAGAGCTAGTGCATGTGTAGTTTTTAAGTTATAGAATTTCCTTTTATTAATGGGTGGATCTTGTGTGAATTTTCATAATTTTTCTATAGATCCAGTGAAGGTAAAATTTGATGAGTGCTATTCTTATGCTAGAATGATGCTAGGAAAAATGGAAAATCTATTGCTTGGCACTTTTTAATAAGGTTTCCTAATTATGCTAGAAATAGACATGCCATCTGTTATTTTAGATACAGCAAGTTCTACTTGCCCAATGGCTTTGAAATTTTTATGGTAGTCTATGTGTAGCATGAGATAGCTACTGTAATTTTTGTAGATTTTTATAAATAGTTTTACTATATATTGCTTAAATCACCTAATTAACTAAATAAATTGGAAAAGGATATTAAATAAATTATTTAGAAGTTGGCACTATACTTTCTGATGTTTCTTAGGTATGAAAAGCAAGTTGGTAAACTTGGATTGATCAAATTATGCTTTTGCACAATCATTAATTAATTAAGTTAGTAACCTTGTCATTTCTGGACAGATTCTAAGTTTACTGGAACTTGATTTGGTTAACTTAAGAATCATGCTTTGATATTTACAAGTGAATTGTAGAAAATTTCATAAGCTTTCCAGAATGTCCTCTTGCAAGTCATTTGGATTTGTAGAACTCTGGTTGTGATTGGATTAAGGGACTATTTGTATGCATATGAAACTTTAAATGTTAAATTATGTATACCTTTACTATTCTAAGCTGTGGTAATGTTCCTAGGTGTTAGGCCTTTAACTGAAGATGAGCATCTTTATCTTAGGTTATGCAAGTTAGGTAAGTTGATCTTGTTCTTTAAGTTAAGTAGATACATGCTTAAAGTGATTTGAATAGAGCTAATTACTCGATAAACGCGAGTGTCCAAATGATGCTTTTCGTAAACACTCACCTGTGATTCATTCATCATGAGCATCATGTCATTCCTTATGCATCCATGATATTTATCTTTTGCATCGACATGCAATAGGTGTACTGGAAGGAGTAACCTCTTTGGAATTCGAGGAACCGAAGCGGCAAAGCAGCAATGACGCCGGAGATTCGGGAGGAGCGACCTTCGGGAGAAGTGCGAGACGAGGTCGCGTTGAGTGCTGGACCACCGTCCTTGCAACTTTGTGAAAGGCAAGCCCCCGAGCATATTAAGCCTCCTAATTTCCGAAATGCGGTTACAATATTATTGTTACATATATATATTGTTGCATTAAGTTTAGGTGTTGGATGCAAACAATTCTTTGCATTGGTTACCCAATCCTTGTCCAGATATTGTTACCACGAATCCTATGTAGCTCAAAGGCTCGAGTAGTGCTTAGCCCTCCTTAAACGCGGTAGAAGTCGGGTGATTTCTGTCACTGCGAGATATAGGAAGATACATGTGGCACGGTTGGCTATACTTGCTATCGTGGAAAAGAACCAATCTTAATTTGAAATGAAGACCGGACGGAGGCTTGCCGATTTGCAGTGACTCTCCGTGCGTGTCGCTTAAGGACTGATTCTTGGAGCCTTTCCTGTTCATGTTGAACGCATGCCTCTCTCTTAGTTGGTCGTGTCCAGAAGACCGACCATTGGCCGAGTAGCTCACCTCGGGCCGAGAGTCGATAAGTATAAAGTGCGCCTCGGAAGGAGCCGTAGGCATGAGTCCAAGGCGGTGATTTAAAAGTCCCGATCGCCCTAGCGTAAGGGTAATCCACGAGAGTCTGGCTGATCAAACCCATGAATTTGGTTCTGAGATATTCCAAAGGTGACCACGGCTACCCTTGCAAAGTATGCGAGGGTGAGAGTTAGGAATACCCCCTCAAATTTGAGTTGTAATTCGATTCGAGTCGCCGTCTGTCCCGGTTAGCGAGAACTTGACGGGCTTATCTCCAATGTAGATACACTTAATAACTTAATGGTTCGGAAATAATGATATGATGATGACAGCCTTATTATACCTGCTATGGTTAATATTGTTTGCTCCTAATAAGTGAGTGCTCTAGTACAGGTGCTAATCTAGTGGACAGGTAAATAATGATAAGCATGATGCTAATTTTAAATTGGTTACTATAATCATAAGCTCTTTTATGCAACTGTGTCAAGCTAACCCACCTGAAAAGCCTTGCATGATCCTTGGTGTCTTTTATTTCTGGTTTTGGCGGGTAAGTCTAGCTGAGTACCTTCTCGTACTCAGGGTTTATCTCCCACCTGCTGCAGATGACCGGTTCTTCTTTGGTTGCTGCAAGTACTGCCTTGTCCCAGCTGGGGATGAAGACTAGGCCGTTGGGCGCGGTCTCTACTAGTTCTTGTACCTAAAAATGCTTTTGTGGGACATGACTCTGATCTGGCAATGTATTTGAAACTATGAAGTTATGTACTAAACTATGTTGCTTCCGCGCATTTAAACTTGGTTTGTAATATTTTCTTTGAACTCTGATGGATGTAATCCGAATGCTACTTATGAAATGTTGTAACGGATGATGTGTTGTGTTGAATCACTATGATCTTGGTTTGTATGTCGAGAGTTGGTTGAAATCCTTCGTGATTTTCGGACTATCGGGATTATGGGAGCTTAAGTACAGGAATTTGATCGTTTCGGTGATTGTTTTTATACTTACGTTCTTATGATTTGGTCGGTTCTGTTAGAGCTGGCATCAGAGCAAGATTCGACACTAAACATGTCATTTGTGTATTTAAAACAAAAGTATTTGTGAAAATCCTAAATTAAATACTAAGTATTGCCAGTGGTCATATCCCTTATGCCCAAATAAGGACTCTTAGGTGGCTTATTAAGTACTAACTTGGGGGTTCCTGCTTGTTTCTGTTTCGTCGTCCATACGGCATGCTATTGTATGGATGCCATCCACTTGGGTGGTAATGTTTGGATAAAATACCTCTACGCCCTGGTAAGTGGGAGTTGTGAGAGCATGACCGTCCAACCGTCGGTCTAGGGGAGAGTAGTTGTGGTTGCTCGCATACTTACATGTTCGATCATGTATCTATGAGAGTACTTAAATGTGGGTATCTCTGACGGATAGCTGTGATACTAGAGTATATGCATCAGGGGATGTATGTATGAAAGTATTTAGTTTACTGCTTGCTTTTATGCATTTTGGGAAATTACTAGGCTAAAATGAAATTTTCTGCAGGTACACTAACAACGTATCGTTGTAGATCGACTAGCTACCGTATACGAGAGAACGTATGTACGCCACCGTATATTTCGCTAGCCTTTAAATTTTTCTAGGATTGTGAGGACGTACGGATCGTGCATGCATCATGTTCAAGCATACATGGCATTTCTTGCATTACTCCCTCCTTTAAAATATGATTGTCCCGACTAATTAAATTTTGTATCCCTTAAATGATTCTCCCCTTACGTTGTAACTTTTGCTTTCTGAGATGGCGCGATAAAGCTCACTTTGCGCCGTAAGTCCGGCTGGAGGCGGGGCACCTCATCACCGTTTAGCTCCTCGTGAGCCTGTCCCCGAGCCTACTAAGGCAAAAAGGTGAGGATGAGAGCTAGCTCGGGTGGGATCTTTGAGAGGAATGCGGCTCGGCACCGCTTGGAGCAAATAACGCAGAAAGGGACCAAGAGACCCTTGAGGTTCGAGAGGTTGTGAGTTGCTCACATGGCTGTGAACGCATGTTGATTCACGTGATGAGCCAACGGAATGAAGCACGCACGAGGAGAATGTGTTGAGAGCGATGGTGGTAGAGCTAGAGCGACAAGTGGCGCTTAGAAGAGTACAATGACCATCTCCATGAGGAGGTTCACCTATTACATAATCAACTTCACCCTCTCCGCCACACGATGATGAGGATGAGATGGGCTCTGGTGTCATCATGGTGAAGGTGATGATGACATGGAGGTCAATGGACACGAGGACATTCCACGATGAGGAGGAAGATGAGGAGTTAGAGCCTGCTAGTGATGAAGATGGAGGAGAGATCTTCGACACTGACTTCGAGGACGATGCGTAGTTTAGCTTACTACTTAGCTAATGCGCAAGAGCTAGTCTTTTGTTGATCTTCATGCATGAACGAGTAGCTTTGTAATAAGTTAATCGTTGGGATGTAATATCGAACCATAAGTTATCTTTGGATGTAAGTTTGGAACCACTATGGCTTGGATGTAACCTATCGAACGTATTATGCTCCACGTATGTGAGCCTTTGATGAATTTTGTCTTTGCGGTCTATGGATCTCGTTGTTGGTTAAGTTCATCGCATTTATGTGTCAATTGACGCGCTTGATGAGTTGTGTGGTTGTGATGAATGATTGTGCCTCTGTTGATTATATAAATGCATTCCCTCCAATGGACTCAGTTTGGCATAATTATACGGTTCATCTACAAAAATTTTCACATCGTCAGTGCTCATTGGCTATACATTTTGCAAATGGCTCATAACCTTCGTCGCGGTCGTGGCATGGGAAATGAGGAACAACCACCTCCGCCACCGCCCACACCAGCTGAGCTAATGCAGACAGTTGTGGAAAGTCAGCGCATGTTAGCTGAGGCTATGCGTCAGATGGCTAACCATGAGGATCGGCATGTCCGCCAGGGACCCGAGCCGAACTAGTACAGCAGCTTTAAGGACTTCATGGATACAACGCCTCCTATCTTTCGTGAGGCAGAAGAACCATTACAAGCTGATGAATGGTTGAGCACGATAGAGCAAAGGTTTGGATTACTCCGTTTGACTGAAGGTATGAAGGCCACATATGCAGGACACCAGCTCCAAGGCCTGGCAGGCATCTGGTGGACCCATCACAGGACCACCTTCCCTGCAAACATCGAGATAGTTTGGGGTCAGTTTCAGCCAGCTTTCAGAGGACACTTTATCCCTCCTGGTCTCATGGCCATTAAGCATACTGAGTTTATGAAGCTCACCCAAGGCAACAAGAGTCTCAATGAGTACCTCCAGGCATTCAACAACCTGGCAAGGTATGCTCCCGAGTTCGTCGATACTGACGCCAAGAGAATAGCTAGCTTCAAGAGGGGACTTTCCCCAAAACTGATGAAGTCAATGGGCAACTGCAAGTGTGTCACCTTCAATGAGTTTATCAGTGACACTCTGACTCAGGAAAATAATGACAAAATTTATGCTGCTTCCAAGAACCATAAAAGAAACTTTGAGGCAGGTGCTTCTCAGTCTAAGGCACCAATGGTATCCAAGACCCAGTACCGTCCACCCAATGCTAATGTTCGATACCGCCCACCTCAGAAGAAGAATCAAGCTAAAGCTGGTTTTCGTAAGGTACACAATTTCCTTGCCAAAGAATACCTCTCGAAAGCGGGGCAGCTCCAATGTCCCACCAGCCTAACAGCCGTGTTGGGAACTGTAACCAGCACTGGTCATTGGGCAAATAGATGTCCCCATCCTCCCAAGAATGCTCAAGGAAACGTCCGTCGGGGCGTGTTCACTACACTCTTGTGGAGGAAATTACTCTTTGGTGAAGTGGTCACCATTTGGTAAGTTTCTTGTTAATGATCACCCTGCAGCTTGTGCTCTTTGATTGGTGCTTCACATTCTTTTGTGAGTTCTACTTTTGCATCTAAGCATAAGATGAATGTGATTACAATTGTCAAGGGTGGTTATTGTATTAGTGCTGCTGGGAATAATATCATGACTAACCAAGTAGTAAAAGATGTAAAGCTTGAAATTGGGGATCGAGAGTTCCTTACGGATCTTGTAGTTCTACCGGGGGTAGGAATTGATATAATCCTAGAAATGAAGTGGATGAGTGGGAATGGAGTGTTGATCGATACGTCAACCCATGTGGTAATGTTGAGGGATCCTATGGATAAGAAGGGTTTTCTAGTGTAGTTACCTCGTGATATCTCTATTCACAATACAGCCAATGCTACCCTAGCCAAAGCCATTGAGGATCTACCAGTTGTCTAAGAGTTTTCAGATGTCTTCCCTAATGACTTGCCTGGATTACCTCCAGACCGTGATGTAGAATTCGAGATAGAACTCATTCTGGGTACGGCTCCTATTTCTCGAAGGCCCTATAGAATGCCGCCCAATGAGTTGGCTGAGCTGAAGAGTCAGTTGAATGAGCTATTGAAGAAATGTTTGATTCGGCCTAGTTCTTCTCCTTGGGGTTGTCCGGCTATATTTGTGAAGAAGAAGGACGAGTCTCTACGCATGTGTGTGGATTATCGTCCCCTAAATGTTGTTACCATCAAGAACAAATACCCTCTTCCTCGCATCGATATTACATTTGATCGCTCTCTAAAGCTAAGGTATTCTCCAAGATCGATTTGAGGTCCTGGTTACCATCAGATCAAAATTCGTCCCACGAAGATATACCTAAGACGACTTTCTCTACTCGTTATGGCTTGTTCGAGTACCTTGTCATGTCCTTTGGGTTGACAAATGCTCGCACACTTTATGTAATTGATGAATTCTCAGATTCATGCCGAATTGGACAAGTTTGTCATCGTGTTCATTGATGATATCCTGGTATATTCTCGAGAATGAAGAAGAGCATCTTTGAACATCCGAGAATTGTCTTAACTTCGGTATGCGTGACAACCTTGACTTTATGCTAAGTTCAGCAAGTGTGAATTCGGTTGAACAAGATACCTTTTCTAGGTCATGTGTTATCTGGTGATGGAATTTGGTTGACCCTACGAAGGTGCAAGAAGTCCTTGAGTGGAAGGCACCTACTACGGTCCTTGAAGTCCAAGTTTCTTGGGTTTGGTGGCTATTATCGCCGCTTTATCCTGGATTTCTCAAAATCGCCAAGCCCATGACTCGACTACTTCAAAAGATGAGAAGTTTGTGCGGACTCCAAAGTGTGAAGAGGCTTTCCACACTTTTGCGGACCTTGCTAACCTCTCTGCTCTGATTGGCACAACCCGATATCGAAAAGCCTTTTGATGTCTATTGTGATGCATGTGGCACCGGTTTGGGGTGTGTTCTTATGCGTAGAAAGGCCGAGTAATTGCTTATGCTTGGCGCCCGACTTCGAAAGCATGAAGTCAACTATCCTACCCATGACTTAGAGCTAGCATGCATTGTTCATGCCACGAAGATTTGGAGACATTACTTGTCGGGTAATGTGTGCAACATCTATATCGACCATAAAAGCCTCAAGTACATCTTTACTCAACCCGAAAGTTGAACATGCGTCAATGGCGATGGTTAGAATTGATCAAAGACTACAACCTTCAAGTGCACTACCATCTGGTAAGGCAAATGTGGTTCTTTGATGCCTTAAGCGAAATGCCCATTGCAATTCCTTGGTTAGTGAAGACTTTCATCTAGCACACCTCCTTCATCTGTAGTACTCCACAATATCACCGTGGATTGCTCTCTTAGAAGTCGAATTATCAAACTCCGGAAGACCGATGTGGGTGTGTTTCACATCAAGCGAAGATGAAAAGAAAGAGACCAAGCACTTTAGGGTCGATGACAAAGGAATTCTCTGGTTTAATGATAGACTTGTGGTACCCAAAGATAAAGAACTTAGAAATCAAATTATGACTGAAGCCTATTCTTCTAAATTGTCCATCCATCCTGGTAGTAGTAAAATGTATCAAGATCTCAAGCTGTATTATTGGTGGACCAAGATGAAGAAAGAAATCGCAGTTTACGTGGCAAGGTGTGATAACTGTTGCAGAGTCAAGGCTATTCACATAAGGCCCGGATTATTACAGCCACTCTCTATTCCTGACTGGAAGTGGGAAGAAATTAGCATGGATTTCATTGTTGGATTACCCACTACAAAAAAGGTTGTGATTCCATCTGGGTTATCGTAGATCGTCTAACTAAATCCGCTCACTTTATTCCGGTCAAGTCTACATATCACCCGCACAATTATGCTGAGATTTACTTCCAACAAGTGGTACGTCTTCATGGCGTACCCAAATCCATTGTTTCTGATAGAGGACGGCAATTCACGGCTCGCTTTTGGGAGTGCTTACATCAGAATCTTGGCACTTATCTAATCCGCAATTCTGCCTATCATTCGCAAACATCAGGACAGACTGAGCGTGTTAATCAAATTCTTGAAGACATGCTTAGATCTTGTCTTATCTCTTGCAAAGGCTCTTGGGAAGACTGGTTACCTCTCGCTGAATTCTCTTATAACAACAGTTATCAAGAGAGTATCAAAATGGCTCCTTTTGAAGCTCTTTATGGCCGCAAGTGTAGAACTCCTTTGAACTGGGTGGAACCCGGGGAAAGAAGATTCTATGGTATTGACTTTGTAAAAGAAGCCGAAGAGCAAGTCCAAACTATACAGAAGAATATGACTGCCGCACAGGCTAGACAAAAGAGCTATGCTGACAAGAGAAGAAAACCTATTGAGTTTGAAGTAGGTGATCATGTTTATTTGAAGGTATCCCCTATGAAAGGAGTCAAGCGTTTTGGAATTAAAAGAAAGCTTGAGCCTCGATATGTTGGACCCTACCGCATTATCGAGAAAAGTGGGAGAGTAGCATATAAGCTCGATCTACCCCGTGAGATGGGAGCTATATTCCCGGTATTCCATGTGTCCCAGCTGAAGAAGTGTCTTCGTATTCCCGAGGAAAGAATAGCAACAAGGAAAGTCAACTTGAAATCTGATCTTTCTTGTGAGGAAAAGCCCGTGCAAGTTCTGGATACTCAAGAAAGAGTGACTCTGATCTGGCAATGTATTTGAAACTATGAAGTTATGTACTAAACTATGTTGCTTCCGCGCATTTAAACTTGGTTTGTAATATTTTCTTTGAACTCTGATGGATGTAATCCGAATGCTACTTATGAAATGTTGTAACGGATGATGTGTTGTGTTGAATCACTACGATCTTGGTTTGTATGTCGAGAGTTGGTTGAAATCCTTCGTGATTTCCGGACTCACCGGGATTATGGGAGCTTAAATATGTGAATTTGATAAACCCGGTGATTGTTTTTGTACTTACGTTCTTATAATTTGGTCGGATTCATTACGGTGGCATCAGAGCAAGATTCAACACTAAACATGTCATTTGTGTATTTAAAACAAAAGTATTTGTGAAAATCCTAAATTAAATACTAAGTATTGCCAATGGTCATATCCCTTATGCCCAAATAAGGACTCTTAGGTGGCTTATTAAGTACTAACTTGGGGTTCCCGCTTGTTTCATTTCTTCGTCCATACTGGCGTGCTATTGTATGGATGCCATCCACTTGGGTGGTAATGTTTGGATCAAATACCTCACATACAGTAAGTGGGAGTTGTGAGAGCATGACCAGTCCAACCGCCGGGTCTAGGGAGAGTAGTTGTGGTTGCTCGCATACTTACATGTTCGATCATGTATCTATGAGAGTACTTAAATGTGGGTATCTCGACGGGTGTTGTGATACTAGAGTATATGCATCGGGGATGTATGTATGAAAGTATTTAGTTCTTCGCTTGCTTTTATGCATTTTGGGAAATTACTAGGCTGAAATGAAATTTTCTGCAGGTACACTAACAACGTATTGTTGTAGATCGACTAGCTACCGTGACACGAGAGAGAACGTATGTATGCCACCATATATTTGGTAGCCTTTAAATTTTTCTAGGATTGTGAGGACGCACGGATCGTGCATGCATCATGTTCAAGCATACATGGCATTTCTTGCATTACTCCCTCCTTTAAAATATAATTGTCCCGACTAATTAAATTTCGTATCCCTTAAATGATTCTCCCCTTACGTTGTAACTTTTTTTGCTGATGGATGGCGCGCACGAAGCTCATTGCTCTCAGTAAGTCCGCTGGAGGCAGGCGCCTCATCACCGTTTAGCTCCTTGTGAGCCTGTCCTAAGCCTCTTGAGGCGGAAAGGGTGAGGACAGAGCTAGCTCGGGTGATCTTTGAGAGAGAATGCGGCTCAAGACCGCTTGGAGCAAGTAACGCAGAAAGGGACCAAGAGACCCTTGAGGTTCAGAGGTTGTGATTGCTCACCATGGCTGGAACGCATATGTTGATTCACGTGATGAACCAACGGAATGAAGCCCTGCACGAGGAGAATGTGTTGAGAGCGCTTGTGTGTAGAGCTAGAGCGACAAGTGGCAGTTGTCGAAGAGTACAATGACCATCTCCATGAGGAGGTTCACCTATTACATAATCAACTTCACCTCTCCCCGCCACCGATGATGAGGATGAGATGGGCTCTGGTGTCATCATGGTGAAGGTGATGATGACATGGAGGTCAATGGACTCGAGGACATTCCACGATGAGGAGGAAGATGAGGAGTTAGAGCACGCTAGTGATGAAGATGGAGGAGAGATCTTGACACGACTCGAGGATGATGCGAGTTTAGCTTACTACTTAGCTAATGCGCAAGAGCTAGTCTTTTGTTGATCCTCATGCATGAACGAGTAGCTTTGTAATAAGTTAATCGTTGGGATGTAATATCGAACCATAAGTTATCTTTGGATGTAAGTTTGGAACCACTATGGCTTGGATGTAACCTATCGAACGTATTATGCTCCACGTATGTGTGCCTTTGATGAATTTTGTCTTTGCGGTCTATGGATCTCGTTGTTGGTTAAGTTCATAGCATTTATGTGTCAATTGACGCGCTTGATGAGTTGTGTGGTTGTGATGAATGATTGTGCCTCTGTTGATTATATAAATGCATTCCCTCCAATGGACTCAGTTTGGCATAATTATACGGTTCATCTACAAAAATTTCCACATCGTCAGTGCTCATTGGCTATACATTTTGCAGATGGCTTATAACCTTCGTCGCGGTCGTGGCATGGGAAATGAGGAACAACCACCTCCGCCACCGCCCACACCAGCTGAGCTAATGCAGACAGTTGTGGAAAGTCAGCGCATGTTAGCTGAGGCTATGCGTCATATGGCTAACCATGAGGATCGACAAGTCCGCCAGGGACCCGAGCCGAACCAGTACAGCAGCTTTAAGGACTTCATGGATACAAAGCCTCCTATCTTTCGTGAGGCAGAAGAACCATTACAAGCTGATGAATGGTTGAGCACGATAGAGCAAAGGTTTGGATTGCTCCGTTTGACTGAAGGTATGAAGGCCACATATGCAGGACACCAGCTCCAAGGCCCGGCAGGCATCTGGTGGACCCATCACAGGACCACCTTCCCTGCAAACGTCGAGATAGATTGGGGTCAGTTTCAGCTAGCTTTCAGAGGACACTTTATCCCTCCTGGTCTCATGGCCATTAAGCATACTGAGTTTATGAAGCTCACCCAAGGCAACAAGAGTCTCAATGAGTACCTCCGGGCATTCAACAACTTTGGCAAGGTATGCTCCCGGAGTTCGCCGACATCTGACGCCAAGAGAATAGCTAGCTTCAAGAGGGACTTTCCCAAAACCGATGAAGTCAATAGGCAACTACAAGTGTGTCACCTTCAATGAGTTTATCGGTGACACTGACTCAGAAAATAATGACAAAATTTATGTCGCTTCCAAGAACCGTAAAAAGAAACTTTGAGGCGGTGTGCTTCTCGGTCTAAGGCACCAATGGTATCCAAGACCCGAGCATCGTCCACCCAATGCTAATGTTGGCACCGCCCACCTCCTCGTAAGAAGAATCAAGCTAAAACTAGTTTTTTAAGGGTACACAATTTCCTTGCCAAAGAATACCTACAGGCAGAAGGCAGCTCCAATGTCCCACCACTAACAGTCGTGTTGGAACTATAACTTGACTGGTCATTGGGCAAATAGATGTCCCCATCCTCCCAAGAATGCTCAAGGAAACGTCCGTCAGTGGGCATGTTTACTACACTCATTGTGGAGGAAATTCTCTTTGGTGAAGTGGTCACCATTTGGTAAGTTTCTTGTTAATGATCACCCCGCAGCTTGTGCTCTTTGATTCGGGTGCTTCACATTCCTTTGTGAGTTCTACTTTTGCATCTAAGCATAAGATGAATGTGATTACAATTGTCAAGGGTGGTTATTGTATTGGTCTTTGCGAGGAATAATATCATGACTAACCAAGTAGTAAAAGATGTAAAGCTTGAAATTGGGGATCGAGAGTTCCTTACGGATCTTGTAGTTCTACCGGGGGTAGGAATTGATATAATCCTAGAAATGAAGTGGATGAGTGGGAATGGAGTGTTGATCGATACGTCAACCCGTGTGGTAATGTTGAGGGATCCTGTGGATAAGAAGGGATTTCTAGTGCAGTTACCTCGTGATATCTCTATTCACAATACAGCCAATGCTACCCTAGCCAAAGCCATTGAGGATCTACTAGTTGTCTATGAGTTTCCAAATGTCTTCCCTAATGACTTGCCTGGATTACCTCCGGACCGTGATGTAGAATTCAAGATAGAACTCATTCTGGGTATGGCTCCTATTTCTCGAAGGCCCTATAGAATGCCGCCCAATGAGTTGGCTGAGCTGAAGAGTCAGTTGAATGAGCTATTGAAGAAAGGTTTGATTCGGCCTAGTTCTTCTCCTTGGGGTTGTCCGGCTATATTTGTGAAGAAGAAGGACGAGTCTCTACGCATGTGTGTGGATTATCGTTCCCTAAATGCTGTTACCATCAAGAACAAATACCCTCTTCCTCGCATCGATATTCTGTTTGATCAGCTCTCTAAAGCTAAGGTATTCTCCAAGATCGATTTGAGGTCTGGTTACCATCAGATCAAAATTCGTCCTAAAGATATACCTAAGACAGCTTTCTCTACTCGTTATGGCTTGTTCGAGTACCTTGTCATGTCCTTTGGGTTGACAAATGCTCTGGCACACTTTATGTACTGATGAATTTCAGTATTCATGCGTAATTGGACAAGTTTGTCGTCGTGTTCATTGATGATATCTGGTATATTCTCGGAATGAAGAAGAGCATCTTTGAACATCCGAGAATTGTCTTAACTTCGGTTGCGTGACAACCGACTTTATGCTAAGTTCAAGCAAGTGTGAATTCGGTTGAACAAGATACCTTTTCTATGTCATGTGTTATCTGGTGATGGAATTTCGGTTGACCCTACGAAGGTGCAAGAAGTCCTTGAGTGGAAGGCACCTACTACGGTCACTGAAGTCCGAAGTTTCTTGGGTTTGGCTGGCTATTATCGTCGCTTTATCCTGGATTTCTCAAAAATCGCCAAGCCCATGACTTGACTACTTCAAAAAGATGAGAAGTTTGTCTGGACTCCGAAGTGTGAAGAGGCTTTCCACACTTTGCGGACCTTGCTAACCTCTGCCCATTGCAATTCCTTGGTTAGTGAAGACTTTCATCTGGCACACCTCCTTCATCCTATAGTACTCCACAATATCACTATGGATTGCTCTCTTAGAAGTCGAATTATCGAACTCCAGAAGACTGATGTGGGTGTGTTTCACATCAAGCGGAAGATGAAAGAGAAAGAGACCAAGCACTTTAGGGTCGATGACAAAGGAATTCTCTGGTTTAATGATAGACTTGTGGTACCCAAAGATAAAGAACTTAGAAATCAAATTATGACTGAAGCCCATTCTTCTAAATTGTCCATCCATCCTGGTAGTAGTAAAATGTATCAAGATCTCAAGCTGTATTATTGGTGGGCCAAGATGAAGAAATAAATCGCAGTTTACGTGACAAGGTGTGATAACTGTTGCAGAGTCAAGGCTATTCACATAAGGTCGGATTATTACAGACCACTCTCTATTCCCTGGGTGGAAGTGGAAAGAAATTAGCATGGATTTCATTGTTGGATTACCCACTACCAAAAAGGTTGTGATTCCATACGGGTTATCGAGATCGTCTAACTAAATCCGCTCACTTTATTCGGTCAAGTCTACATATCACCCGCACAATTATCTTTGAGATTTACTTCCAACAAGTGGTACGTCTTCATGGCATACCCAAATCCATTGTTTCTGATAGAGGACGGCAATTCACGGCTCGCTTTTGGGAGTGCTTACATCGAGAATCTTGGCACTCATCTAATCCATGATTCGCCTATCATCCGCAAACATCGTGATGATCGAGCGTGTTAATCAAATTCTTGAAGACATGCTTAGAGCTTGTCTTATCTCTTGCAAAGGCTCTTGGGAAGATCTGGTTACCTCTCGCTGAATTCTCTTATAACAACAGTTATCAAGAGAGTATCAAAATGGCTCCTTTTGAAGCTCTTTATGGTCGCAAGTGTAGAACTCCTTTGAACTGGGTGGAACCGGGGAAAGAAGATTCTATGGTATTGACTTTGTAAAAGAAGTCAAGAGCAAGTCCAAACTATACAGAAGAATATGAGTGCCAGACAAAGCTAGACAAAAGAGCTATCTTCGACAAGAGAAGAAAACCTATTGAGTTTGAAGTAGGTGATCATGTTTATTTGAAGGTATCCCTATGAAAGGAGTCAAGCGTTTTGGAATTAAAAGGAAGCTTGAGCCTCGATATGTTGGACCCTACCGCATTATCGAGAAAAGTGGGAGAGTAGCATATAAGCTCGATCTACCCGTGAGATGGGAGCTATATTCCTGTATTCCATGTGTCCCAAATTGAAGAAGTGTCTTCGTATTTCGAGGAAAAAGAATAGCAACAAGGAAAGTCAACTTGAAATCTGATCTTTCAAATGAGGAAAAGCCCGTGCAAGTTCTGGATACTCAAGAAAGAGTGACTCGTACACGAGTGGTTAAATTATACAAGGTAGTTTGGAGTAATCATAGTGAACGGGATGCAACTTGGGAGCGGGAAGATTATTTAAAGGAAAACTATCCAGCTTTCTATACTGATTGGTACGCTTTTCAAATCTCGGGACGAGATTTTTTTCTAAGGGGGGAGGGCTGTAACACCCTAGGTGTTTAGGCTTCCACTAAATTGCATGTCATTTCATAAACATGTGCATTATCTATGTCATCATGTCATTATCATTGAAACATACATATGCAACATTTTAAATTGTATGTGTTTCATGCTTGATTGCTTAGAGTGGTAGTAGTGCAACATGTGAATGTAACATGAAACTCTCATACTTGGAAACATGGCAATATGGTAGTAATGTGGCAATTATAAAATGACAACAAGGTCTTGAAACATGTGAAACATTGCATTGCAACATATGAATGAATTGCTTGTTTTACTTTCTTTATCACATGTGATCATTAGAAGTGGTATAACAATTTTGTAAAGTGGTTGATCATGGTCTATTACACCTTAACTATACTTAGGTTACTTGTTGGGACATTGTTCATGTAGATCAAAATGACCAAAATGCCCTCAAGTGCAAATTTGACTTGAATTGACCCTTGGAGTGTCATCGTTTGACTGATTCAAAAGTCCAACTTAGAGACTTTGCATGGCTGTGCACTCTTTACCAAAGTTGTAGCTAATTTATCAAGGAACAAAAGTTGTTTTATGACCAACTCATGAAAATGGCTAGAACATGCTCAAACATGGCCCACAAGTCAAAAGTACATGCTGATTTCAGACTTAGGAATTTTTCTAAGTCCTTAACTGTGTTGCAGTTTCATGTACCCAACTTTGTCACCTTGTATCTCCCTAACCAAGCCAAACCAGCTTGAGCTCCAGTGGAAAGAGTTGTAGTTCACGTATAGATGAGCAACTTTGTTAACTATGGCATAGTCTAGATCGCCACGGATTAGGAGTTAATCATCGTCGAATACGTGCTGTCAGTCATCACCATCGAACGTTGAATCGCGTTTTTCAGAAAATGTTTAGTGAACGTGGCCGACCGATTCAGAAAAACGACGCCGCATGGCGCCACCCGTCGCCGCTCGCCTGAGCGCGCAGGCCACGCGCCGTGGACGCCCTGGCGCGGACAGCCGCGTCTTGAAGCCCCCAGCGCCTGCCCGTCGAGTCGCCGTTCCATTTTTGCATTCCCTCTCCTTCCTCCGCGCGCACGGCGACCGGGACACCGTGACACCGCCGAGCCAAATCCACCATCACCGAGCTCCATTAACCAATTCGTCCAAGCCACAGCACCTTCGTGACCCTCTCTACGCCTGAGACACCACCGCCACTCCATTTTTCGCCTCAGGTAGATCTCCTCGTGAGCGCGGCTCCACCGGGTCGCCATGACCGCCGCCGGCAGAGCTCGCACCTGGCCGTGCTGCTCGAGCTCCTTATCACCCCTTCTCTCCCTTGCGCTAGCCTCTGGGTGGGACACGGAAGCTCGTTGAGTGTGCCACTAGGGCCGTGACGTCGTAGCTTCGCCGGAGCCGGCCGTACCGTGGCCGAGCGCCGCCGTGGCCGTGGCCATCGCCACCCCTCCTAGTTGCGTCAATAGCTACGAATAAGTGTGGGTAGTCTATTATTGCTTATTAGAAGCTCTGGTTAAAATTTCAGAGCTAGTGCATGTGTAGTTTTTAAGTTATAGAATTTCCTTTTATTAATGGGTGGATCTTGTGTGAATTTTCATAATTTTTCTATAGGTCCAGTGAAGGTAAAATTTGATGAGTGCTATTCTTATGCTAGAATGATGCTAGGAAAAATGGAAAATCTATTGCTTGGCACTTTTTAATAAGGTTTCCTAATTATGCTAGAAATAGACATGCCATCTGTTATTTTAGATACAGCAAGTTCTACTTGCCCAATGGCTTTGAAATTTTTATGGTAGTCTATGTGTAGCATGAGATAGCTACTGTAATTTTTGTAGATTTTTATAAATAGTTTTACTATATATTGCTTAAATCACCTAATTAACTAAATAAATTGGAAAAGGATATTAAATAAATTATTTAGAAGTTGGCACTATACTTTCTGATGTTTCTTAGGTATGAAAAGCAAGTTGGTAAACTTGGATTGATCAAATTATGCTTTTGCACAATCATTAATTAATTAAGTTAGTAACCCTGTCATTTCTGGACAGATTCTAAGTTTACTGGAACTTGATTTGGTTAACTTAAGAATCATGCTTTGATGTTTACAAGTGAATTGTAGAAAATTTCATAAGCTTTTCAGAATATCCTCTTGCAAGTCATTTGGATTTGTAGAACTCTGGTTGTGATTGGATTAAGGGACTATTTGTATGCATATGAAACTTTAAATGTTAAATTATGTATACCTTTACTATTCTAAGTTGTGGTAATGTTTCTAGGTGTTAGGCCTTTAACTGAAGATGAGCATCTTTATCTTAGGTTATGCAAGTTAGGTAAGTTGATCTTGTTCTTTAAGTTAAGTAGATACATGCTTAAAGTGATTTGAATAGAGCTAATTACTCGATAAACGAGTGTCCAGTGATGCTTTCGTAAACACTCACTGTGATTCATTCATCATGAGCATCATGTCATTCCTTATGTATCCATGATATTTATCTTTTGCATCGGCATGCAATAGGTGTACCGGAAGGAGTAACCTGCTGGAATTGAGAGAAACGAAAGCGAAAGCAGCAGCAGTACTGACGCCGGAGATTCAGGAGGAGCGACCTTCAGAGAAGTGCCGGACGAGGTCGCCGTTGAGTGCCGGACCACCGTCCTTGCAACTTTGTGAAAGGCAAGCCCCGGAGCATATTAAGCCTCCTAATTTCGAAATGCGATTCTGAAAGATTATTGTTACATATATATATTGTTGCATTAAGTTTAGGTGTTGGATGCAAACAATTCTTTGCATTGGTTACCCAATCCTTGTCCGAGATATTGTTACCTCAATCCTATGTAGCTCAAAGCTCGAGTAGTGCTTAGCCCTCGCTTAAACGCTGGTAGAAGTCGGGTGATTTCTGTCCACTGCGAGATATAGGAAGATACATGTGGCACGGTTGGCTATACTTGTTATCGTGGAAAAGAACCAATCTTAATTTGAAATGAAGACCGGACGGAGGCTTGCTTATTTTAAAGTGACTCAATCCGTGTCGCTTAAGGACCTGATTCTTGGAGCCTTTCCTGTTCATGTTGAACGATGCCCTCTCTCTCTTAGTTGGTCGTGTCGAAGACCGACCATGAAGCCGAGTAGCTCACCTCGGGCCGAGAGTCGATAAGTATAAAGTGCGCCTCGGAAGGAGCCGAGGCGTGAGTCCAAGGCGAGGTGATTTAAAAGTCTGATCGTCCCCAGCGTAAGGGTAATCCACGAGAGTCCGGGCGTTGATCGAACCCGCATGAATTTGGTTCTGAGATATTCCAAAGGTGACCCACGGCTACCCTTGCAAAGTATGCAGGCGAGAGTTAGAATACCCCCCTCACCTGAGTTGTAATTTGATTCGAGTCGCCGCCTCTCCCCGGTTAGCGAGAACTTGACGGGCTTATCTCCAATGTAGATACACTTAATAACTTAATGGTTCGGAAATGATGATATGATGATGACAGCCTTATTATACCTGCTATGGTTAATATTGTTTGCTCCTAATAAGTGAGTGCTCTAGTACAGGTGCTAATCTAGTGGACAGGTAAATAATGATAAGCTTGATGCTAAGTTTAAATTGGTTACTATAATCATAAGCTCTTTTATGCAACTGTGTCAAGCTAGCCCACCTGAAAAGCCTTGCATGATCCTTGGTGTCTTTTATTTATGGTTTTGGCGGGTAAGTCTAGCTGAGTACCTTCTCGTACTCAGGGTTTATCTCCCACCTGCTGCAGATGACCGGTTCTTCTTTGGTTGCTGCAAGTACTGCCTTCTCCCAGCTGGGGATGAAGACTAGGCCGTTGGGCGCGGTCTCTACTAGTTCTCGTACCTGAAAATGTTTTTGTGGGACATGACTCTGATCTGGCAATGTATTTGAAACTATGAAGTTATGTACTAAACTATGTTGCTTCCGCGCATTTAAACTTGGTTTGTAATATTTTCTTTGAACTCTGATGGATGTAATCCGAATGCTACTTATGAAATGTTGTAACGGATGATGTGTTGTGTTGAATCACTATGATCTTGGTTTGTATGTCGAGAGTTGGTTGAAATCCTTCGTGATTTTCGGACTATCGGGATTATGGGAGCTTAAGTACAGGAATTTAATCGCTTCGATGATTGTTTTTGTACTTACGTTCTTATGATTTGGTCGGTTCTGTTACACCGGTCATCAGTGGGTTTAGGCAAGAGCATGCATGCTACATGTGCTGATCGATGTCTCTTCCATCCAATGCCCGATCGATCCGTGTTGGGAGATCCATTGATCTTTCTGCCCTACTCCTAGCTATAGCTAGCTTAGCTTGTCTAATCCATCCTCGCTACACTACTCCTACTCCTATTCCTACGTGCTGTGTTGTTTGTGTCATGCATGTGCGTGAGATGGAAATCACTTCACCTTTTTCTTTTATTACAAACAAGTAAAATCACTTCACTTGAGTCATGACAAATGATCAATGCCTTATCTTGTGTCAAATTGCAGCGCCCGGGGCGTCCGCAACGGTGCTAGCTACGTAACTAGCTTATGTGGATGTAAAAGACAAAAGTAAAGTCTATTTTATTCATTCTTATTTTTTTATATACTATTGTATCTATATATTCCTTTCTTAAATTCTTAAACTTTTACTATGTCCATATCAGAATAGCTATCCAAATAGCTAGCGGTGAGGACGCCCTCCATGCCTAATACTACGTGTCCAGTAGTGTCTCTGTTGTCACTTGTCAGCTCTGAGAGGACTGAGGAGGTTAGTTAACCTTTAACCATGGTCGCCTTCTACGCCTGCTGATCCTGCTCGGCAGCTCGGCTAAGGGTCACCACCGATCCATTCGTCCATCCACCGCCCGGCCCAATCGCCCATAATCTGGTGGGCCCCCACCACGAAGCCTTGCAGTACGGACCAGCCATGGCCCACTCCCCACTCCCACTCCCGCCGCGCCAGCTCAGCAACGAGCCGGGCGGAGATATTTTCCGACAGCCCCCACCGCCGCTGCCGCCCGGGGCCGGCCCGCCACCTCACCTCCAGTCCGGCTGACCCCTGGCTGACACGTGGGCAGCGGGAGGTGTCCGCTGTTCCGCGGCGTGTAGCGGATCGGCCCCCACCTCCGCCTCCCGTCTCCGCTGCTGCTGCTTATTGCGAAGTCGCGAGCAAGCAAACCCTCCGTTGGCCTTCCCCTCTCGCCATTTTTATTCGTCGGCGTCGGCTGCTCCGGCCCCAGCGATTCCGTTTCGTGCGCCTCGTGGTCCACGTGCGCGCGGGCTTTGTGCTCTCTCTCCCTCTCCCTCTCTCTCTCTGTGTTAGGTTGGTTCCCGGTTGGTGGCGGCGTGGGAGATGAAGAGCGGCGGTGGCGGCGGCGGGGGAGGAGGAGGAGCGGGCGGGCAGCAGTGGCCGTGCGACTACTGCGGGGAGGCGGCGGCGGCGCTGCACTGCCGCGCGGACGCCGCGCGCCTCTGCGTCGCGTGCGACCGCCACGTGCACGCCGCCAACGCGCTGTCAAGGAAGCACGTGCGGGCGCCGCTCTGCGCGGGGTGTGCCGCGCGCCCGGCCGCCGCGCGCGTCTCCCCCGTCCCGGGCGCCGACCCGGCGTTCCTCTGCGCCGACTGCGACACCGCCGCGGCGGCGGCGCGCGTGTCGGTCGAGGGCTTCTCGGGCTGCCCCTCGGCGGCCGAGCTCGCCGCGTCATGGGGGCTCGACCTCCGCCGCGCGGCCGTGGGCGACGACGGTCACGGCCGCGCGGAGGACAAGGACGGCGGCGACATCGACGACGACCCCTTCCTCTCGGTGCTCGACTACTCCGTGCTCGGGGTGGTGGACCCGGACCTGCGCGACCTGTACGTGCCGTGCGACCCGCCGCGGGTGCCAGCCCCCGACGCCGTCGGCGCGAGCCCGCTTAGGGGGCAGGCGCTGTCCGACCAGCTCGCCGAGATGGCGCGCCGCGACGCGGACTCGGCCCAGGCGCACCCGCACTCGGATCTGAGCCCGCGCACGCCTCGCCGCACCTCCGCGGCATCCGGCGGACGCTTGCCGCCGGGCAAGATGGCGCCCCCGGCGGCGGCGATGCCGTCTCATCATCCTCCGCCCGCCGCGGCCCAGGAGGTGCCTCTGCCGTACACGTCCCTGCTCATGATGGCGTCCGCCAACTGCGCCGACCTCATTGGCGGCGCCGACAGGGTGGTTGACGACGACGAACAACTGCTCTGGGACTGCGCTGCGCCCTCAGTGCCGCCCACCCAGGTAAATTTCAAGACAAAACACCTGATGTTAAATGAAAAGGAGAAGGAAAAAAACAACATTTTTTAGTACTCCTACTTGTATAAAATGAAGGGCGGGCTTGGTGCAAAGGGGTAGAGTCTTTCCGCCTGTCTGTGACTGGAAGGTCCCGAGTTCAAGTTGTGGTCTACTCGCATTGCACAGACAAGGGTAAGGCTAGCCATTGACACCCTTATCCAGACCCAGCACAGAGCAGGAGCTCTCTGCTCTGGGTACGCCGCATAAAATCAATCTTTCCGGTCAATTTGAATTCTGACTGTCCTGCTAAATGGTTCTCCTTATTATTCAGTTCGGTGGCCTTACACATGATTTAACATTACATGGTGGTGAAATATTATTCCCTTCGTTTAACAAAGCTAACAGTACAAAACAAATTGGCTGCACTTCCTAGCCATACTGTATATCAACAAGACCAAGAAATTTGTATCAAGATCTCGGGTGGGTGCGTGGGTAGATCCAAATGATTTGTTCGCTCCATATTGATTTATATGGTGCCAGTTCCAAGGCCATCAATTTTTACAAGCCTGTGCTTTTTCAGATGACCAGGTAGAGAAATCCGTGGTTCTGAACTTCTCATGGCTCTTTGTCTCCTTTCCTAGGTTTTTTTCAGCCAGGAGAACAGAATGATCAAGCTCACAGTAGCTTTCAGTAAATAACTTGAGATAAAATTGATCTTCCTGCTCTCCGCATTTATGGTTCAGTTTTTTTCACAGAGAGCTTGTAGTTGCAAAAGGTTCACGGACCTGTTGTTTTAGAGTCATTGAATGCACAAATTGAGCCGGTGAAGAAATGTGTTTCCTTTAGCAACGCTGCAAATATACGTACCTTTCTGAAGAAGCGTTGCTATCTTGATGTGGAAAAGTGTGTTGCACATGACTTCACACTACTAACTATTATTCAGAATTTCTGATCGTATTTGACTTTTCAGATACGAAATGGATCATATTTTCACATAAGTCTGCTCAACAATCATGCACCAATTGCAATATTAATTATTTGAACTTCTGATTGCATGTTTTAGTGTCAAAAAATCATGTACTTCATGCTGTGGATGCTCCAGAATCCTCAACTTGTATTCTAATTTCATGTTTGAGTCTGCTTATTATTGCCAGGGAATGCAAGGCAGTTGATTGCTTGCTTGTTATTTGTGTGGCAGATATGGGACTTCAATTTGGGAAGGTCAAGGGATCACGATGAGAAGTCTGCTCTTGAAGTTGGATATGGTTCTAACCATGGAGGCTTTATGATTAAGAGTTATAGTGACATGCTTAAGGAAATTTCTTCGGGGACAATGAAAGATCTGGAAGATATTTATGACTCAAGATACTGCTCAACTGCCGAAGATACCATGTCCTCTAATATCTGTCAGTTGTCATCGAAAAATGTAAGTCTTCTCTCCCCCTTTTTTCCGTACCCTAAAGGATGCTTGCTTGGTGTGTGGCTGTGTCTATCCAGAACATGTGGCAAGTTCACTGTAGCAACAGCGTCAGCTATGTGTTGTTAACCTGTAGCCCATGTGATGTGATAGAAAATAAGATTGCCATGTATGTGAAGGCATTACTTATCTCACACGTATCGTAGTTTCTTATTTTCTTTGCTTTTCGAAAAAAAAATATTTTCTTCTTATCACTATAGCACTAAATGCAGAGGAGCAAAGTCAAACGGACCAAATACTTTTCTGATTAAAGATGCCATTCGTATAGATGAGCATCATCCTCAAGTTTGTACCACAACTTTGGCCCATCAAGAAATACTTAGCTAGCTATAGCTTCTATGATGAAGTCCTCTGGCTTGAGCTAAGGAAACTAGACAGTATTTTGAAGATAAATTTTTGCTTGGGTAAAAAACATATTGATCAAAGCTTCGAGATCAATAAAATACTGAAAATCAGCTTCCTGAATAGTATGCAAAACTTCTAAAAGCACATGTATGTTTACAGAACATATAGATGCTCCACATGTTTGATAGCTTGATGCACCACTTGCTGCTCCATCGACAGCGTAACCCAGCTTTTGCTGATGTTGATGCACTACTTACTGTTGAATGCATTCAATCAGTCATGCTCATAATTGGATATAGATCTTATCTTCTAAAGGGCTATTCATATAGAAGTGGACTCAATATGGTCCCAAATGGTATGAACCCGTTGAGCTGTTTTCGTTCACCAGGATTGTTATGGGCCACCATACATATCCTCGGGTCCACCAAGTCATGGAGGCATCTTGTCTGTTTATGAAACATTAAGGCCGATTTTGTCACCTAAAAATCGTCATACAACGCCCCACCACATGTTCTTGGTTTTGCATCATTTTAGAGTACCACAATTCTCTATCTGAGTCCTTTCAAAGATAATTTCTCTCTCTGGGGCACTGTCCAGTAGAATTTTCAGCATGGCTGGCTTCTGATATTAGCTGAATTTTTGCTCCTCACCAGGTGAGCACCGCGAGCAACAAACGGAAGCTGAGCTCCTGTGCCTCGACGATGGATGGACCAACAACTTCCGGGAACCATGTACCCACTTCAGGACCAGCACTCACCAGGGAGATCTCCTTCGGGGATCAAACGGTCTCCGCCCCCGCAGCTGAGAGGCCTGCCGTGAGGATCGACAGCGAGACGCTCGCACAGAACAGGGACAGCGCGATGCAGCGGTACAGGGAAAAGAAGAAGAACCGCAGGCACGGATAGATAAACTGAACTTGACCCTTACCTGCCTCCTGCTGCTGGCAGCAACTTTGATCTTCCGTAGTATTAAGAACAGACTGTTACAGTTTACTCATCACATGTTTGTCCATCATTCCTGTGTGTAGGTATGAGAAGCACATCCGGTACGAGTCGAGGAAGCTGAGGGCGGACACGAGGAAGCGGGTGAAAGGGCGGTTCGTCAAGTCGACCGAAGCGCTGAACGCCGGTTACGGTGGATGAGCCAGCCATATGGCCTGTGAAGACCGAGTTTGCTGTGTACCTGCGTTACGTGCAATAGCAATGGAGGTGGTAAGGATGCTATCGCGGAATCGATACGCAGTGTTAAGAGAGCCGAGTTTTGCGGTGAAGCAATTGTGGCCATTGGGCAGTCAACTCCAGAGATTGCACGGTATTGCTTGTAAGAGACGAGACCCCCTTTCGCTAGCTGTTGCCATCATCAGAACAGAAATATGTAGCTTACATACAGTACTGATTATGTACCATGCATGTGGTCTTACTAGCTACGATGGAGCGTCTGATGCGTGAGTTTGCAGTGAAGTGTTTTGTTTTGTTATGTCCGGCCGTTTTGTTACCACCACTTGAATCCCTGATTGTGTTAATTAGTCATGTTTTAGTATGTAGGGCACATGTCCATGCTGTCTGTTTGGAGACGAATATGTACACATGCATTGCACTAGTTGTCTAGTTCTAAGTTCTAACAAACATGTATATGTATATTAGTATATACACATATAGTATTATCATCTGTCCGTATAGCTGTTGCATGTGGTGTCGCGAAGAAATTAATCAAGATGAATTACTAATTATCTGGGTGCCGGCGGGGGGTGCCCTGGGGAAGCGGGAGAGGCTGGATGCGACGCCGAGGGCGACGAACGCGACGAACGCGAGCGCGAGGGAGACGGCGCCCCTGTCGCAGTAGAGTCGGTAGAGGCGGCAGACGGCGTACCACCCGCTGGGCTCGTTCCCCCACATGGCTATCGACCCCACCGCTCCGGCGCCGGCCGTCGACGCCGCCTGCAGGTTCACCGTGAACTGCATGCGCAGCCAACAGGCACACACGCTACGTCAGCTAGCGATCGAGACGGAGGAGACGATGATAGTACAGTTCGATTAGATGGCAGCCATGGATGAACAGAAGAATAACAACGTAACCGTATACGTATACGTATGCGTACCTGATCCATGTGGTGCAGCCAGTGCTTGCTGACGAGCTTCTTCACGAAGACCGCCGTGAGCAGCGCGTAGGCGGCGCAGGCGAAGTTGATCGCCACAAACGCCCTGCGATGAACAAGTTTGCAGTTCGTCGCGATGGATAATCGCCGGTCAGTGTCTGCCTACCACAATTGCCATGCATCGATGGCAAGAAGGTAGCAGATCCCAACGATATATAAGCGATGAACTAATAATCTATATACGTACTCCCAGACGGCGAACATCTTGAAGGTGACGGTGATGCCCCAGCGGTCCTGCCGGTTGGTGGCTATGACCACGGCGGCGGCGAGCGACGCTGCGAACGCCAGCAGCCGGAGCGCCACCGTGGTCCTCACGTGCGCGGCGGTGGCGGCCCTCGTCGTCGTCTCCACCACCACCACCTGCGACTCCAGCTCCATCGTCATCGTCATCGCCGTCGCCGTCGCCGTCCGATCAATTAATCCTCTTCTATAGAACCGATCGAACCCCCCGGTCGACGCACGAGTACGTACGTACGTGCGATGATCGCCAACAACAGCAGCTAATGTCGACGCCTGCATACACACGATATATATATATATAATATGCATGAAGTACAACAGATAGACGTGTCTATCTGTCGGAATGCCTTTGAGAACGTTGGACTCTCTCTCTCTCTCTCTCGTACTCGTATGTTCTCCCATCTCCAAGTGACGGTGATGCCACGTAGGATCCTGTATGTAGATTTAAATAAACACAAAGATGATGTTTGAGAATCTTGGGACTGTGTTAGCAAATGTTGCAACTTTTTTCCCTGCAATGCAATTATGCAAATTGCAAATGGATCTGCTATAAGGGCATGCCCGAAGAAATACTGCTGTCGGAGAACAAGATATACGCAGCACGTAACGTAATTTGGTTGCATTGGAGTGTGTCATAGCCCAGCCCAAGTAGCAGTGGGGCCCGGACCAAGCTCTCAGACCATCACCTCTAGGCGGTGCACAACATGGACCTCTCCTGCATTCCTTTCCCAAACAGCGGCTTGCCAGCCCACGAACGACACCAAGCCTTCGAAATCGTCTTGACCCATTGCGTCAAAATGTGCTCCTGTCCTTCGGAGTTGAATTGAACCTTAAATAACGGAGGCAATAGCGTCCAAACATTCGGCGACGACAGCGTGTCCGGACACAGTTATCATTCCCAGCCAATCGAATCGTGGCCCAATTTTCAGTCCCAGACCCACCAATAAAAGCATCCATCTCAGCATCCCATGTATTATAACCAAAAAAAAAAAAGTGAACCAAAGCGTTACCTGCTAGCGTAACGGAAGGGGAGAGCATGCGCTCGCATCCGCGCCGCCATCCCCCGGCGCCCCCTCCACCGGCCCCCACCGCGCCCCCTCCACAGTCTAAGACGGATGCAGCGCAGCAGAAGGTGAGGAGACACTAAGGCAAGGCAGCAGAAGGCGAGGAAGAAGATGCAATACCCGATCTACTTTTGAAACATCCAGATGCATACTTGCAACATACAAAAGAAGACAAATAAAGCACTGAAACGTGTGTTAAAACGCTTGAAAAAAAACACAAACATATGCAACATCCAAATAAACACACTTGCACCATACGTCTGAAAAATAGATGAAACATTGAAAACAGACGCTTGCAACATACTGTACAAACCATTGCAACATATGCAACATTCGATCTACTTTTGCAACATCTGTATAAAACACTTGCAACGTACCTTTAAAACATCTGAAACATATATTTGCAACACGTTTTTTCAGCGCAACATGGCGCGGACGATGCGCCGAATTGACACAATGGAGGCGGCCTCGACAGCAGATGGCGGCACCCGACGCGGTGGAAGCAACCACGACAGCAGTTGGCGGCACCCGCAAGGTGGAGGCGGCCACGGTAGTCGGATGGAGGCACACCGTCACGGTAGAATCAACAGGCAGGCCTACCTGGCGCTGCGGCTCGAAGATAGCGGTGAGGAAACAGGGCCAACGCGGCTGAAGAGCTTGGCGATGAAGACGGTGGCGTGGCCCTACGCCTCGGCACCGTCGATCCACTACAGCGCGCGGGGCGAATCTGACAGGCTAGGGCGTGCGGCCTGGGCAGGAGCGAGCAACGCGTGCGGAGCGAGGCACGCGGGCGGGAGCGAGCGGCGTGTGCGGAGCGAGGCGAGCAGAGCTTTTGCCTGTGTGGATGGTTAGATGCGTCCGATGGGAACAGGACGTCCGAACGCCCTAAACAAAGCATTACCGATCTAATAATGTTCTAATGTTTCAAGCTTCTAGTGAATCGAATCTAATAATGTTCTAATAACATTCGTGCCTTTTAGTTTCACCACTCCAGCATTCATCCAGAGCAGGAGGTTAAGGCCCAAATCCTTTTCTCAACACTTGCATTTCGGTTGCCAAGTGGGAACTATGTGATTGCAGGCCCCAATTCAGAATTGGATCACATAATTTCCGAACACCTAAGCATTTCAGTTGCCAAAATGGAACTCTGTAGTCACAAGCCCGAATTCTCAGTTGGATGACATGACTTCTGATCAGTTCAGCATTTCAGTTTTGCCAAATGACAGCTAGTGTTCAGAAACATGACAACACAGCCCTCGACGGTCTCGAAATCAGGAGGAAAGAACATATAAGCAGAACAATAAGGAGAACTAAATGATGCATTTTATTGGAACATTAACCTGTATATTTTTGCTGGCGAAAAGAGGAAATGACTGGTGACCAAGTTAGTCATGGTAAAATATTTACAGATTCTTTTGTGCGCAGCAGCAGCGCAAGCTATACATGAGATGGGATGGGAGCATAGTAACCATCAGCCATCAGTTGCTTATGTCAAAGTACTTGGGATCAGCGGGCAACTCATGCTCCACACGCAGCTGCAACAAAGATGAAACCTGTCACATTAAATTAAATTCTACCGTAACAGAACAAGAAACAATCAAGGAATAGTCCGATTGCCACGGAGAGGCAATTAGAGCAAGCTTGAATAATCGTTTCGAAATGATTTTAAGGAAGACTAAAAAGATGGTCTAACGTCAACTATAGTAAATAACAGAACATCATATCAATTATCAAGCACATGCATTTTATCCAACGAAAAGTAAACTGACCCGATTTCTGACTGATGATGGAAGGAACAAATGAAAAGGTAAAAACTTCAACAACATCGAAAGTTTTGTGTACCTCGCCTTCATCTGCATCTGAGTGCCTTTGAGGAAATACAACTCTAAGATCATTGTACAGATAGAACCTCCGCTCTTCCTCGGGTAATGTATTGTTGCTATATGGTGCCGATGATGGATCAGATTTGCACCGAAGCATTGATTTCGAGGATTTCTTGGAGGGGCACAGAAATCGCAGGTGCAAAGCGTAGCGAAGTGCAGCTCCACCTGAACTATCATTGATCTTAGAAGGTGAGCAGCATGATTTCTTCTCTCCTATGCCAGACTTATTCATTTGACAGCAGCAACCATCAGAATCAGAATGGTCTTTCTTATTTCCAGGAGAACTAGACTTATTTGATTCATTAGAATCACTATCCAATGATCGACATCTTGCTTTCGGATCTCCTTTTTCTAATTCGTCATTTGAGTTGCAGTTCTGTCCACCACCGCAGCCTACAAAGACAAACAGAAAAATTAGCACCGACTCAAAGTCAACAGTTTGGATTCAACCATTATTTGGTATCAGGCCATCAGCTGATTACATTCAGAACATAGAGTTCCGCGTTCACTAGGTTCACTTCACATGAAACTGACTGAGAAGATTTGGGGCCAACATTAACGCCATGCAAGTCTTGCTTCCTTCTTCCACTGGATTAGAGGGTAAGACAGAGGGGGAGAGTGTGACCTTTTGCCGCATGAAAGTCTGTCTCGTTACACAATAAGAGAAACAAGATGAGAACGGATGATAGAAAGCAAAAGCAAAAACTAGTCATTGAGATTTATAAAGCAGCAGTAAAAAAATCTAGCATTTGATCCCTCTGAGAAGGTAAAAGCATGTCCATTCCAGGCCTCAAACTCTCAAATACTTTCAGGTACACATTAAACAATAGACTACATGCACTGCCAATTTCCAAATTGGCTTGTTTTTCCAGTACTTAGTTGAGGGAAAATCACTTGGCAGATCTAATATAGTGTAATACTTTGCAACATATACTGATCTCTTATACACATGATAAACACCAGACTAAAGCCCATACAAAATGGCTTGAGGCTAGCAAACAACCCATTAAATGAAATTTGCTCAGTCATTAAAAAAGGATGCACATACATATTTCATATATGGGTCAACAGGAAATTAGGTAAACAGGTGATCATGCGGTAAACATTCAGTCCTTTTTAGTATGCAATGAAAAATATTAGTCCAAGGTCATAAAACATAATGGAAAATATTAGTAATTCTTGTACCTTGGTTCCAGAAGGCATGTCACTCAAGTCATAGTTGCAGAAGAAAGTATGAAGTGGAGTCTTCTCTGGGTTGCTCACCACCTATCAAAGTCATATACTTTTTTTATTTCAATTGTACAGAGACACAGAATACAACTCCCAAATGTGCGCAGATGCAGATGTGTAAATCAGATCCTGTAAATCTTTGCCTTTATTGAGTGCTATGAGGAATTCCCCCACAACAAACAACAACAAAGAATCTTTTGTCCTAGTTGCCTAGAGATCCCAGCAGTAAGCAGATCTACGTAACAGATCATATGTTCATGAACCAAATTATTCGAAGTAAAGTAGCAAAGAATGGAAGGGGTGAAATTAAAATGTCATTTGTGTAATGCAGTAAGGTACAAAGAAAACTAAATGAAGCTTTTGAGAAATTGCCTAATGCCTATAGACATAACACTGAGGGGAGGATATTTATTCAAAAAGAAAAGAAAAGAAATGCTCAGTAATATGCAAGAACTCAGCACTCTTGTCTGTATAAATTTCATGCAGCAAGGGAGGCTTTAATTGTGCTTTATCTCAGCTGTTAACAATTCTATCAATGCAAATGCAGACAACTCCATCGTCAAGGAATTTCTGATGTCAACAGGCCTTGTCAATCCAGGTAGCTTGTATAGATATTTGATTATGAACGAGTTCAAATAGAGGAAAAAAGCATAAACCAGTGCACGATAAAGAACAATGATTTCACCAAAATTGAATTGGTCAAAGGTCAGAACGATATTAATGTTAGGGATCTGAAACAGTTTAGTACCAGTTGTATGCGACCCTTAACAGGGATGCGTAAACGACTCTTTGCTGATCGCGAATCATTATTACTGTAGCTTCTTTGGAGCTTCGGGCTTTTGCTGTTATTCGAAGGAAACCTCCCGGCAAGATCAATAGAAGAATAGTACAATAAGGAGCTATCCTCATCGATGCTTGTTACTGAGAATGGAAGTCTCTGAGTTGTGGGGAAGAAACTACCACCAGTGACATTTAGAACAGCTAAGAAACCATCAATTGTCTGCATTCAGAGGGGAAATGGAATCAAATTCTCAACAATCAAGGGCCCTGTACATTTAGTAAGTAGACAAGAAATTAGAGACCTGACTGTCTTTTCCATACGAGTATCGACCAGATAAAAGGGACTCCTCAAAGGAGCCAACGAGTGACCTCCTTACATGCAAAGACAAACTCCGACCATAACCAATTCGAGGAGATGTAGGTCGGGGAGATGTAGGGGAAGATTCAGGGCCCCAATTTCTATATCTTCTCAATGAACTCCATTTAGGTGTCATGACTTCAAGTTCATCATGTAACAAGTTAGTTCCTTCTGATACCTCCTGCATCCTAGCTCTGTCAGAACCTCCAGTTTCCTTTAAATCTAGGAAGTCATTCTCAAGATCTTTCATTATAGATCTTTGAGATCCTGTCACCTTAATTTTGTTCATATATTTAGGGCTGAGAGGAGACAGAGAAAGCGGAGAGTGTGCACTAGCTGCTAGATGATCATAACAGGATACAGAATCCTTGCTCCCAAGTAAAGGACCATCAGTGAATGAATTAGAATTGCTCCTAGTAACATCCCATTCTGGGCTCCAGCTGGAGCACCTAGAGGTTGGAGTATCCCGTGTTTCAAAAGAATTGAGGCATCCTGTGTTGGCTTTTTTATTATCTTGGGAGCCAGTACTGTATAGTTTATCGGCTGAATCAGAACGCCTAAATCTAGAATCACCAGAAGAAAGATTGAGCACATCACCATTGAACTGTTTAGGGAGCACATTTTTCAATGGAGAGAGCAGTCTTTTCCTTGCCTGGAGTTCATGCTGATCAAATGGCGAATTGCAATTACTGTTGACCAAAGATGAATCGACCATATTCGTTTCTGTTCCATCAGAACCTCCACAACCAGAATCAAAGCCCACAACCCTTCTTGCCGGCATGTGGACAGAAGGCACCAATTTAGGAAAAGATCTAGAATTTCCATCCCTTGAATCAATATTTAGTCCACGGAGGTCTGCATGTTCAAATTCATGATTGTCTTTAGAATACCCATTTGATTCATTCGGACCATCTAATGTGGTCTTTCTATTAAAATCACCTATCAATGGGTACGAAAGCACCCTGCTGCTAGAGCTTCCCGCTGGAAGCCCATCCAAATCGCAGGCACTAACTCCTCCAAAATCTGGAGGACAAGAAGTAGACGTACGCAATGCTGTTGGCGCATCATCCTTGACTGTCGAAGGTTGGGGTAAACCCATCGCAACCTAGTTTGGATTAGCACCTAAAATGTAGTTATTCAAGTCCTTTTCGTGTCCTTCAGAATCCGTATTTCAGTCCCCCAGAATACCAACTGATGTCCAAGAATCATCTACTGAACTCAATCAATATAGGAAGGGTAGAACTACACTCCGGACGCCTCTGAAGAAAGCATATCATCATTTTTGTGCTGCTACTGCGGCAACTGGAGATGAAGCACAACTTGGACCCTGAGCAAGCAACAAGGAACCTGGGATCAACCATGCCCATCACAGTCCTGCAGAAAGCAAATTGAAGAGCATTACATACTTCACCATACAGCTGAGCTCATTAATGACATGAGCTAGTATTACTTCATTCAGTTCATAAAAGGAAACTGTCAGCTTATGGAACTTCTACTTGCTCAGAAATAGTAAGTGAACAGCCAACTACGGTTGTATCAATATCCACTAAACAATAGTAGATCATGAAATACACTACTACACATAAATCAAGACAGTAGAGGTTCACCATGTGAACACTCCCGAAACAAACAAAACTGAAGATGAACCAAAAATCACATTCGGACTGGTGAACCCCAGTTCGATTAAAGGAGGGACTTCACAGCAGCTATAAGCGCAAGAAAGGAGGAAGCACAGATTTTGGGCGAACACAATAACAGCTTTGTTATCGATCGGGGCAATCAAACCAAGTTACCACAAAGCCACAAATAACTGAACAGAGCCCAACACGACAAGAGAAATTGCAGAAATCCAAACCAAAATTACTTGGATATAAATCAAGACGCCACACGCCAGCCTACCTGACAGACCAAACAGAGAAATCAACCGCATGGCCGCCGAACGGAATCGGGTCTCTCCTTCAGCGATGGGACTGCTTCGATCCGATCGCTAGAAAAAATCGGCCAGGAACTCGGGTGCAATCCGGCCGATTGATTCCTCCTGGGGTTCTTGGCTTCCCTCAGTTTATCCCCTCCCTTCCTAATCTTTTCCTCTCTCCCCCCTTCCCCTCCTTGCGTTCTTGGCTGCTCCACCTCCCTATCTTCTCAAATGGTGGCTATATAATTGTGCAACAAGACACGGGTCGTTAATTGAGGCGCTAATAAGAGATTCCTACGGTGGGAAACGCTGGATTAGTAGCGCTGGTAGCATCTGGTATTTTCCAATCCGGCGGAAGGCTGTTTCGGTTTGGCTTGTGTTTTTAGTTGGTATTCTGTTGTTCGACGCGACGACGCCCACGGATAAAAATGTTTCCCGAGGACTCACATCTTGCATTTTGGTCCCTGAGGTCCTCCGATTTGGAAAAAACAGGTGTTCCCTCGCTTTTCTGAGTTTTTTCTATGTCCTTCCCAAAGAAAAAGAGTTTTTTCTATGTCATTGTTGTTTTTCTATAGTTTTGTTATATACCTAGATGTAGTAAAAATATGTATTTGGAAAAGTCAAAAACAATTTATAATTTGAAATGATAGAGTAGATGTTAACCCAAGATCTGTTTTGAGGAGAAAGGGAAAAGCAATCACTTACCATTGCGGGAGCTTGTCGTCGTGCTCATCTCTGCTGAATCTAATGACCCACAGGAGGAGGGAAGCTCCAGGGCGGTGATAGATTCTGCAATAGAGGAGGGCGTAGCTCGTAGCCACGCCCACAAAGGGAGGGTGTGGTGTTCGCCAAGGAAATTGACACACCAAGCGTAACAGATCTTTGGTTCATGGAACAGATGATGGTCTCACAAAGTGTCGCTAGCTAAAGGAGCACTCAAGTGGTGGAGGAACTTCGTGCAGAGATCTTTGGTGATGGATGGGAGCTCAGGCGATGGAGGGGTGTTTGGAGCCGTCGTGTCGGTGCAAAGGAACTCCTAGTCCTAGAGTTCCGAGCTTGGCTCAGGGTGAGCAAACATGTGGAGAGGAACCTCCTTCCTTTTTGCTTCCGGCTTTAACACATTTTGCGTTGTATTTATGTAAGTGCTTGATAAGCTTCTAGTTTGGATACCCTGTTACTTGATTTAATTAAAAGCGGCTCGACAAGCCGATCCAAACGTGCTACGGCAGGCAACCAAAGACCATGGGCCTATTCGGTGGAAGCGTGCAGCCAATGTGGCTGCGGCTACACTATGTGGCATTTTTGCTAGTACTGCTGATAGCCACAGCCACAGACGCAAAAAACTAAAGTGAACATGATCTATCTTGTTATTATCCAACTATTGTTTGTATTAACCATATCTATAGGCCAAAGGTTTGTTATGCAAGCAACGTTTTTGTGATTCTAAAGTCAAAACAAATCTTGCTCACATTATGAAGAGATATCACGTGCTTCATTAAATCAACACCCAAATTTTATAAAAGGAATAGAGTATAGAATGAATTGTTATTGTGGCAGCCGTGCAAGCAAACTCCAGGAACAATGCCTCGTTTTCTAACGTAGTATCCTTTTTCGCCACAGCCAAGGAAAAAAAGAGAGATCGAATATATTCTGATATAATGAAGGCCTAACGCTAACTTTTAAATTCATGCCGTTAAAAAAATATACTCCCTCCGTCTAAGAAAAAAAAAGCAATTCTACCACAGCGTCATGATTAAGTATTAAGTTTGATCAATTATAGATAAAAATATATGAATATTTATAATATCAAATAAATATTATTAGATTAGTTATGAAATATATTTTTATAATAAATTATGTAAATAATATTTACTGAAAATTTGGTAAACTACTTTTGCCGGCAGACAATCCTAGTTGCATTCTTTTTTGATCGGGGCAAGTATATCACTACACGAATTTGTATGCTCTTTCTTGTGAAGTGATCGTGGCTTCTCTTTCTTGCGAAGTTGCGAGTATGAGCAGCATGCACAAAAGAAAAACACCAGTTTTCAGAGGTCTTATCTGTGAAAGCAACGTGAGAAAAAAAAAGAAATGAAGCGCGTGGGGACCACAGCAGGTGCGGCTCGGATCCGTACTTTCTCCTTTTTATCAATCTAACACTGTCTCCGATAACTAGCATCAAACCTAAAATGAGCAGCAGGAGATTCAAAATTAGCTTCTTATAAAGTATTTATACGGAAGATCTATTTTAGGTTGTTTGAAAGGCACAATCCAAATATGAGTATCATCTCTCCTAAAAATCTATTTGCATAAAGATTCTCTTTCGCATTCTATTGTTGAAAAAAATGTCGAATGAGTATTAAACCTTTTACCTATAATTCTACCTAAACATTGAATAAGTCTTATATTTTAGGTGTTGTTGTCGAAAATAATCTACATGACGATAATAATTGCGACCTGTGCTCGCTTGAGCTTTCCTCCATTTTTGTTCGTTCCATCCCCTCGCTCCTTACCCATCATGACCTGCACTTCTCTTTGTTTTTATCTTTCTCGAACTGCGAGCTGCAATGTCTACAGTTGTTCTTTCTTTGAAATTCTGAGCTAGTACTCTCGGTTTTTTAAGAAGAGTTCGACTTTCAATTTTTAAAATGTGGAATGATATAGAGGAAAATACTAATGTTTATGACATTGAATATGTTTATGACATTGATATAGAGGAAAATACTAAAGTTGTCTCAGCATTAAGTATTTCTACACTTGTTATGGGATATATTTTCATACCAAACATATCTGTAGGACTGTAGATATAAATCTTAATGCTGATGCTTATTGCCGAGGCCCTGTTCGCTTGTACTACTTCAGCAGTACTTTTTAGCGAATGAACAAAAATTTTTCCTCACGGTAAATCAGCATAAGTATTAGCAATAAGCCAAATTTCTCGCATTTATTTTAGGATTTCATAACATTGTTTTTTGAGTGGCAGGCGACGTGCTTGTCAATAGCGTGACGTGTCACGTTGCGGTGACTTTATCAATCTCCTCCCGACTGTCTTTTAGATATACTCATAAAGAGCAGGGCGTTCATAGGGGGTATTTATATCAAACTCACCATCCATACTTATACGAGTTATGTCGAGCAATGACACGGATTCTTTGAGTCATTGTAACCTATGATTACGTTGGTACAGTAGTATGTTTTAAATAACCCAGTACTACCTCTGTTTTTAATAAAAAAAATGGTATCTGCTTCGGGAATCGTCTCTGTTTCTGCACCACTAGAACCGCATGTCCCTTCCTAACGTTTTGTTTGATTTGACCGGTGGCATAGGACCGTCCACTGTTTGGGCCGGTTCATTTAAACTTATCAGCTAGAAATCACTTATCAACTAAAATTTATAGTATTTTTCTCTTACAACAAAACAGCTTTAGCTAGCTCATCAGTCGACTTTAATATCAGCCAAACAGACCCAATTGCAAGTAGCGGCCAAAAACCAAAAGGATGGACGGAGGCATCAATCTATCCACCATTGCCCAGGGGCTGCCGCCTGATCTACAACGCCATCCGCCCGTCCGGCTGTGGTTAAAGGCAAGCGGCATCCCTCTCGCGTACTCCGCGCGTGAGACGTGACCAAGTTGGTGTATCTTTCCAAGGCGAGGAATTGATCCATCCATGGGTCGGTCATGGGGGGAGATCGACCTCGACCAGACCAGCCCCACAGCCCGCAACTTGCTCTTGCTCTCCTCTCTCTCTCTCTGGGTCTGGGATAGGAGTATACCACACCACACCCACACCTGTGCATCGTAGATAGAATCTCCCGCCTGACCATACATGTCGCCTGAAGCGTCTTCAAGTGAGGAGTGAGTGTACGTGCCGAACGCGTCACTCTCGGACACCGCAAGGATTTGCCCGAACCATGCTTGCTTCCACTCTCGGATAACATCTCCCAGAGTTTGGCTGGCTGGCAGGACCATGGATAGACAGAGGAGTTTCGAGCACTAGCATGGAAGAGACGTGGTTATCAAGAAAGGCGCAACCAGAATAACTATTTTTGGACCTCTTGAGAGTTCCCCTTCCGAATACCACATGTTTATTGACACCACCTCGCCTCATGTAAAATCTTATCTCCATAGGCTGCAGTCATGCGCAGCCATCCGGCTGCGGCGGCGAAGACAACGGAACTGGATGGAGTACTGGACACCTCTTGGTGGCTCTACAAAATCAGCTCATGCTAGTTGAGTTGCAGCGGCAGTGGGTACTCGTCATACCATTATGGGGGACATATCTTTCTGGACTCTGGACATTAGACACAGAAATGGAAAAGGCAGGGTTCTGTTGAATTAGGCTGTTGCTGCCATCGGTACTGCTGCTCTGTAGCAAGCACGCTTGGCTGCCCGGACGATGTCATCCACCTGCAAGTGTCGCAATAACAAGGAGTCAAAAGAGGACCACCTACAAATAATGGGGCGATTTGCAAAAATGAGACTCGAAACATCGGTCGTTTGCAGATTTGACACTAGATCCGTATTCATAGACACAGATGAACCCACTTGTCATCCACCCGCATTTTTGCAATTTTGTCCAAATAATCAATCACGCGAGCCTACTTTCAATGCCAGACTAATACCACAGCTCTACCACGATCACCTTTCCCCAGCCAAGGCTCCAAAATTCTATCCTAGATAGAAATATTTGCATCTCCCTGTGGCATCACGGTGGAGATGCAGTGCACCTACCAGAGAGTATAGACAGTAGCCTACTACTCCCTGTCTTTAAATAAATGATGTTCAAAGCAAGCTAATTAGTTCATTATTCAACTAGTTAGCTTGTTCCTAAACAGCATATATTTAAAAACAGAGGGAGTACTATACTATTTTATAAAAGACCTGTTAACTGTCTGCTACAACTCTCGCATCACACATGCAGCCATGACTGAACTCTCATGTGCTTGACACAACCTAAGACCTTGTCTGTTAATTCGGCTATTAGCAAAACAGCTATTGTTTTATCACCTAAATTAGCTTTTGTACCATATCGTGCAGTGGTGAGAGCTGTCTCACTGGGTCACCAGGTCACGGGTTCGAAGCAGTCTCTCCGCAGATTTTGCGGGGGGAAGCTTGCCTCGGTTTTTCCCTTCCCCAGACCCCACTCATGTGGGAGCCTCCGACATTAGGTCTGCCCCTTTAACCATACCATGTCGAGGATTGCAAATCAAACATTAATTGTACAGAATGCAGGTCAAAATATATTCATGTATGCAAGACTGAAATTTCAGCGCAGCAGTAGTATTGTTTAAGGAGCTACTGAAACTGTTATGCCATTAGCTTTGTCGAATAACAAGGGTTGTGTAACCACAGATCCGTATGCAAACTATAAATGAAAGCAAAAGGACCAGTATGGACCTGTGGAACAGCCATCCTCTCAAGGTTGGCAGCGTATGGCATGGGCACATCAGCTCCAGCAATCCTCTCAACTGGTGCATCAAGATACTCAAAGCTGTCCTCTACAACAGACATGCTGCAAAGACACATTTCAACCCATTAGGAGAGATGTAGACCATACATTGGGAAGGAGGGAGGGAGGGAGAGAGACTGACCATATTTCAGCACCAATCCCATGTTGAGGGAAGCCTTCTTCTACGGTTACCAATCTATTGGTTTTCCTCACAGATGCATTAATAGCAGCTCTATCCAGCGGTCTAATCGAGAGAAGATTGATTACCTGAACAGAGAAATTACTAAAGAATAAGACAACAATGATGGACTCCACGGGAAAATATATATGGTTAGCACAAGCCTGTAGTGTAGAAGAAATGCAAAGACAAATTACCTCGGCACTGATACCTTCCTTGGCCAGTATATCGGCGGCCTGAAAAATGACAGAACATGAGAAATGCAACCAGAACCACCAACTAGAGAACTTGGTTTACTGGATTTTCTTCTTTTTTGTGAAAATTGCAATAGAATAAAGCTATAATTTTATCATTATTAGCCAATAGCATGTTGAATTCCGACGGCTATGAAATACATGAACAAGAATGTAAGTCAATACATGTATAAGCATTAAACAAACAATTCTTCCATCTACTTAAGAAATCTACATTCACACACCTGAAGAGCATATCCAACCATCTTGGAGAATGCAGTGATAGTGACATCTTTCCCTTGACGCTCTATCTACATTCATAAAAACAAAAACAAAAAAAGATTTGCAGAAAATCCATCAAGGGAAGCCTGATCAGATTGAACTCTTCACTTCCACTAATAAATACAAGAACATACCTTAGCCTTTCCAATCGGAAGGCAGAAGCTAGAATCAAGTACCTCAGCAGAAACAGGGAACGATTCACCATAACTGCAGAAAAATGCATTATATAATGAGACGTCAACTCAAACAAACAACATAGAGAATATAGTTGAACAGAGAAAGATATTGCATACAGAAGTTCATTTTCAAGGAACACAACAGGATCTGGATCCCTGATTGCCGCTTTTAGCAAACCTCGAGCATCTTCTGCAGAATATGGAGCTAGAACTTTCAATCCGGGAACATGTGCATACCAAGCTGCATAGCACTGCATACTAAGACAGTTAGTAATTCCATCAAAGTACAGCAACATACCTATCTGTAAATACTTACAGGACTATAATGTCCATGAGATGATATGCACTGCATGATTTTAAAGCGACCTAAAGCTTACACCTCTTTCTCAGTAAACACATTTACATTTTATTTCCATTTTGAGAACAGCTCTACAAAATATTACCGTATGGAGATAAAACTCTTGTAATGAACTATTTAGTCCTACAATTAATCTATCCTCTGTCAATGTATGTCCCAGCACAAGACTTTCAGAACATTAAATCATATGGCATAACTATTTGTCTTCTAAAGAATAAGAACAGCAACAGAACAACAATATAGAGGTAAGTTTGTGCCAATAACCTGCGAGTGTTGGGCACCAACTCCAGCAGCAGCACCATTTGGACCCCTGAAGACAATAGGTACAGATATCTGGCCAGCTGACATGTAGTTCGACTTGGCAGCTGAATTAATTATGTGATCAATTGCCTGAATATACAACAGGGTGTAATTAACAGATTTGTTTTTCAGCATATGGAGTCTCCAGTATTCATATTCTCAAAGATGGAGAGCAGTACCAGAATAACAAACATTATTGTTGCAGAAAATTGTAAAGACAAATTGCTGTGCAAGGAATTGTAATGACCAAAGCGTTCATCAGCGACACCATCTCAGATTATAACCCCTCTGATTGAGTAATCAAATTAGAATGGATCATAGTGTTTAGTGGATCTGACAGATTTTCCCAGATATTCTACCATGTGAAAATAAACTGAGTGAGGGAGTTCATGTCACTTTTCTCAAGAGAAGAATGTCTACAGACATGTTAACATGCTGATTATGTATATACATCTTTCTTCAATGAGGTGCTACTTAACAAAATGCATTACAATCGTCAACCATTATGAGCCATTCTAATTTATGTAATACATGCTTCTAAGAAATATAAAGCAAACAGAGAAGAGCAAAAACAGATATGCAATAGGATGCTGCAACAAACAGGAATTTTCCGGGATTGCAAAGCATGTAGAGAAAATGAGTACAGAAACCAACAGATATGCCAAGGAGTAAAGAACAAATCAAAGCAAACAAATAGTTTAATAATTGAATTAGTATGGTGATTTGCAGAATTCATTAAACTGACCTGCATCGAAAAGTTAAATGTCATGAACTCTACAATAGGTCGAAGACCATGGTAAGTGCACCAACACCAATGCCAGTGAAGCCAGCCTGAACCAAAACAAATAAGATCAGTATGAGAATGTGATCGGGTCAACCTGACAGCTTATGAATGGACAATGGTGATCAATTTGCGGGTTTATAACCTCAGTAATTGGAGTATCAAGAACCCTATCAGGGCCATACTTGTCAAGCAAACCCTTAGATATCTGCCACAACGAAGAGAAGCTCAATACCAGTAACATTCATATATTACATTTCAGTTGCCACAGGGAGAAAAAAAAGAAGAAGCATAAATCTTTGGAAATATTACTGACCTTGTATGCACCTTGGTACTCACCAACCTACCACAGACACAACAATTATTAAACCAAAAGAAGCAAGAATGGAACACAGAAAATAAACAAGTACAGGTACTGGTGGTACCTCTTCTCCCATCAAGAAAACAGAAGGGTCAGCTGACATTTCTTCATCTAATGCGGTATTCAATGCTTCCCGTACAGTTATCTAAATAAGCAAAAAAGTGGCTGTGTAAAACTTCACGCCAAATGTCAAGGTCATAACATAGATGTACATCTGTAGAGAACCAAAGCCAGCTTCTTGAATTAATAACCTAACAGGATGTATAACTGTACCAACTGTCCCTGAGACCTCAAGGTATAATTCAGAGAATGAGAGATCACACTGGACACTTAGGTTCGCTATCTATAGAAAACCATTGAATCACCAAAATCAACTCATTACGCCACTGTTAGTTCAGTTATTCCAAGTTGGTTAACTTTTTTTCAGGTACTAGGCATCCACCACCTGGGCACCTGGCATCTAGTCAGTACACTGTTCAGTCCCCCAGCATAGGTAGAGTACGGTGCCATACAATTCCCGCCTAATGCCAGGTGCTCTTCCTCTTCACACATGTAAACAGTATCACTGGTGAACAATCAATAATCTACACAAATGCAGTTTGTTTTCCAACGCAAGCAAATTAATCATCATCGGTCTGATACACAACTGCTCCATGACCCAACCACTTATTAGATTCCCCCCACCTACCCGTTTCCCTGTACAGCTACTGCCATCCATCAGCCCGTTCGGTACGTTGGCTGGGCTGGCTGGTGCTGGGCTTATCAGCCCAGCCGTTCGGCAGCCCAGCACCAGCCAGCCCAGCCAAACGGCTGGCTTATATCCGTTGCCAACTATCCGGTGCACTCCTATCGTCCGTCACTTTCTCTCCTTCCTCCCGTCGCTCGCGGTGGCTAGGGTTCCACGCTGACGCGCCGCTCCTCGCCTTCGCGCCGCGCTTGTCCGGGCGGTAGCCTGCGCCGCGTGCTCGGCCGCCGTCGGTGGCCCCAGATCCGGCTCGCCACCTCTTTACTCCGTCCTCCCGGTGGGAACTCTTGCTGAAAGTGTCGTCGTCCTCTTCCCCACCCCGCCTCCATCGACGACGACTTTTGGCCGAGGTAACCCGGATCCTCGCCGTCTTCTCACCTTTGCCGCCTCGAGGCGCATTTGGTCGTCTCTCGTGAGGTTGAGCTCCGCATGGCTAGGGTTTCCCTCACTCACTCCGGCCTTGGTGACAAGGGCTCGGCCTTCCTCCCGGACCCCGCCTCCATCAACGGCGAATCCTTCCACCACAGTAAGCCCCCCCCCCCCACGCGACGCCAAGACTTTGACCATGGGATCTGAGATCCAACGTGTACTCATGTCTCTTTTAGATCTATTATTACCAAACACTAAGTTTGATCTCTTCCCTTTGCTTTTTTGTACCTGCTAAGTTTTCTGTGGAATGCAGTCTTAAACTCCTAATGGTTTCTGTGCCTCCTTTGTCATTGTGTGCTTGCAAAATATTAGTTGAGTGCTACAACTAATGTATTCATCACTATCAACATTAAATAGGATTCCATTTCATAGAAGTGCTACTTTTGTGAACAATATTCTTGCTATTTTACTATATCAGTAGGAGTTAACATATATAAGTTTGTTCATATCATCATATGTTCATCATATTTGACACTGGACCTGATTTAATGAGTTTCTTCTATACTTGTATATTGAATGCTAAGTATGGAGTGTTACAACTCATGCTTTTCATTGCATTCAGCATTCAGTTGGTTCATCCAAGTGGTTTGTTATTCTTGAACAATTAATAGCTCCTAGGTTACTTCTCGGATATATATGTTCGGTGCACTTGTGTCATTTCATTCTCATGCAACTAGTTGTCGAATCATTTTGCTTGCATGGTCCAACTTTTACTAAGATTCTGTTTGGTTTCATTGCGTTTTAGTCACTTAAGACTTTGGGGCATTTCTAAGGGGTTGTAGATTACAAAATGTGCTTACCTATACCAACAATTTTACAATGTTTTGATTAGGTTTTCAATCTTACAATTGACCTCTATGATTGAGCTGCAGACTTACAAGGGACATTTCGTCCGGTTGTGATCGGCCACGCCTAAATCCCAGGGCGTCGTCGGCTTTGTCTTGCTCTCCAACTGGTGGCAAGCCCTACAACCTCTCGCTCAAAAAGGCAAAACGGCCACATAAGGCAAGTTACGGATCCTGTGCTTATTCTCGCTTCCTTTGTTGTTGTCTCCTTTGTGTTTGTATTTCGAGGGTATTTTCTCCGAGGGGTTGGAACGGCCCAATTCACTCCTATAATTCATTTATGGGACTAGTGTTCTAGTTATTTAGTTCTTTGGTTTCTGTATGCTTCCTTCACATTGAGGCAACTAGTATTATCCATGATACAAGAAAGCATTATGAATCCATTAGTACATCTATTCCTCGCAGATTTTATGCATCTTTGCATTACTAATAGCTTTGTCGATCCTTGAATCAGATGAGCCAGACCCGTCTTTATGCGGGATGACAGAGCAACCTCTCTCGCTTCTTGACCTAATCATCCAAAGCAGAAAGAGCTCACATCTTTGGACCCGCTTAACGGTCCAACCCCACTAGGGTGGACCAATATCACTCATGACTTCAACAAAGTCACGGACCTTGGGTACAACAAGAAAGTGTGCGAGAACAAGTACAACGAATCAAAGCGTTGTTACTTTCAAGCTGGCGATGACAGCCCTGAATCCATCTTGGGCTCGGCCCGTGACCCATTGTTGGAGAGGTTACGGTGACCACGAGTTGTACTGGCGCCAACCCCGGGTACTAACTACACGCATTTTTTGAATATTTTGTAGCAATTAGGTTCGTACTAACTCAATACTAACTTCGACATCACACGCAACACGTGCGTGAAAGTAGCCAACCCGCTAGAAACAAGTTCAAACGGCCCCAATCTTTGTGAGCAATCGATCACAATTTTGGGGGACGCACCCCACGTGATGAGGGCAGTTGGTATCGGGGGGGCCACCGACCCGACAAGTCACCTAGTAATGGAAGCCCTCGCACTCCTCCATCCTTATCGGACCACCAGCTCGAGCCACCTAGTACTCATCAGCCCTCGAAGAGAGTCCATAGAGAGTTTTCAAAGTGAAGCAGTCCTCATGACAAGAAGAGTAGCCAAACTCCATCTCGTAGAAGAGTGCCTTGAAGACCTCGGCCACTTTCTCGAGAGAGGCTAGGTCCCGAAGGGCCCGTCACAAAACCGATCGCGCAGAGTTGGCCCAAGTCCAAAACATTCTGCTTTGCAAGATGGTATTAGCGAGTCGATGATGAAGTATTCGTGCAAGCCACGAACCTTTGCAGAGAGATAGGCTCGATCGCTGTGGTTTTCTAGACATGGAGTCCAAAGAGGGGGCGGTGAATGGATCAAAGTGACGTGGGCCTTTGTGTGCTCCAACAAGTCCCACCGATCAAGACATTCCTTTTTTTTCACTTTGTTTGCGGATATTCACCATGTGCATGTTGAGTTCATTTGGTTTGTTGTATCCTTATGTTCTTTTTTCAGTATTACCAAAGACTATTGTTGAGAACTAAGTGCCTGTCGTTGTCTCGTTTTTTGAATAAAAAATTAGTGTACTGGTGTGAGTGTTGTAAACAAAAAAAGAGTGCTGTAACAAATTAGTGTACTGCTGTGAGTGTTTTGAATAAAAAATTAGTGTACTTTTCCCATGTACATTCCAACTTTGCTTTTGAAGGTGCTACCGAGTTCGTGTATCATCATATGTTCATTTATTTGCACTTGTGTTGTTCCTAATATCGGCATTACAATCATCTTATGTATGCCCAATTGGAGTAGCAAAGATGAGCAAACATGAGCAAAGACTTGACAGTCCTCCTACAAATGACACATCTAGTGATGGACCGAGCAATGTGATCTGTGGCAAAGGCAACATTTGTCCTGCTGAAAGGGCTTCACATCACTGAGAAAAGGCCGAGGTAAATCCTCCTTGCCCCATTCCTAAGCTAATGGGAGCCCAGTGGATGCAACTTACACTAGCCGAAAATACGGATGTTTAGAGAATTTGCGCATGTCGGCGTGATGACTTCATGCATTTGCATGAAAACCTTCGCTTGGGCTGCCAACAACAGATAAGTGCACCTCGGTAGAAGCTTTAGGCATGTACATACGGACATGTGCCCACCAATCGGCTAGTAGACGGTGCAAGTATAGGTTCGAAAGGTCTTTAGATCTGATTAATGGGAAGATTACACTAGTTGCAAGAGGTAATGTACGGTGGGCAAATCGGTCTTAGTCCCAACAGATAGGAACTACGCACGCGTAAGCCACAAACTTCTTCGCACATTCACCATGGTTTGATGGTCGCATAGGTGCTATAGATGGCACGCACATAAAGGTTGAGGTTAACCGTCAAGCAAAGGTTGATTTCTACAATAGGAAAGGCGAAACAACAATTAATGTTTGTGCCATCGTGGATATGGATGGCCGTTTCACATATGTGAAATTTGGGAAAGGCGGGGGCATGTCATGACATGGCGGTGTTGAAAGACTGTCAGACGACGCTTCGTTCCCACATCCCCGAAGGTTCGTGATGCCTTCTTCGTTCGCATACCCTATTTGTTTCCTTGTAGTACATGCATTGAAGCATACTTGTGGTTAATTTGCTAAGCCATCGGATTTGTCATCGCTATGATAGGTAGGTACTACTGGCGGGACCTTGGGTTACAAGGAGATGGAAGGCTACATGACCCCCTACAAAAACACAAGGTATCACATCAATGACTTTAGAGGCATAGATATGCAAAACAATTGCAGAGGAGGAGAAATTCAACTACATTCATGCTAGATTGCGGAATGTAATTGAAAGGAGGTTTGGGGTGTTGAAAGAACGTTGGCAGATTCTTGATGGGGTGCCCATCTGCAGAGGGATGAAGCGAGCTATGATAATCATTTCATGCTTTGCTTTAGATAATTTTTGTGGATGCGTGAAAGTACGCAGCGCAGATCCACCCTCCTATGAGGTCTTGGGATTGGGTTGAACTAAATCTGGGAACCCCTATCTCGGACTTAGGAGTTAATATCCATGGCGGTGTGGAGTGTTGTCGATGTAGGCCAAGGATGTTGTTTCACAAACCGAAGAGTGTGAGGTACAATTCCTTAGCAATCTTGGTGTGCATCCAGTAAGGTTGTGTGGGGGTGAGTTCGTTTGAAAAAAACGTTTATGGGACTATCATATTGTGTTTGTTGATGTATGATGTAATTGTAGTGATGAGAACTACAAGTGCCAAGTTATGTCTTGATTGGTCTTTGTGATGTATGATTTCATAGTAGTAGCTACATTGTTTCGTGAATGACCATGCCACGTCTGTCATTGTTTGGTCTTTGTGATGTAATACTCTGTCTTTGTTTAGTTGCTACTCAAGGATTACATTCCTCGAGGTATGATTTCATCATATTGGTTTTGTATTTGTTCATATGGATGATTGAACCGGAGGTAATTTGAGTTTGCTCTTTGGGGGGAAGGCGGAAGAAGACGTGCTTCGTGCTTGGAGCAGTGAACTCACCACGTCATGCTGCTGCTTTCTTGCTAGGTAAACTCTCAATATTAGTAGTAACTTCCATGAACATCCATTTTGTTTACATGGTGACCTTGCCATCTTACTGTTCAGCACAAATTGCTTGGCACCAGTGCAAGGTGCTTTTGCTGCCCTTCCTAGTGTATATAAAGGAGATGAAGTGACATGTGCTACGTATCAGCTAAGGTGCATATGTTATGTTGAGTCTTCGATATGTTAAATGATTGTCATCATCTCTTTCAATATAGAGATTGCAGATTTTCATTACCTGGATCAGTTCCAATCAAGAGTGAGTGAGTCTAGCAATCATGAAACATGCATTGTATCTAGTCTGATTACTAGTGGTACAAGTGTATCAGATCCAAATGAAGGAAAGGATGGTACTGCTAATTTCTGGCGCCATATGCGGTGCCCAAGATGACCAGATAATGCTTGAGTCCAAAATTTCTCCTCCAAAACTTGCCAACCAGGTGAATATTAATTGAATATAACATGATCCAGAATTTAAGTTGATTACAACTTAGCTTTTAGGTTGTCAATGAGTAGATGGAAAGACAGGCTGATAATTTCATTAGCCTATATTATGAAGGTTTTTGGATGGTAAGTGTTTGATTTGAGCCTTAATATATTATACAATGCACTGTTTATGATTACCCTTGACCTTTTGGTGTTCTTTTACGGCAAAGTGTGACGATGGTTGCAAATACTCGACTCACACAGTGTAAACCTTAGAGTTATGGGGATTTAGGAAAGGAACCACCGGCCTAACTACCCACGCCTGCAACGGTCGCCTAGGAAGACAGTTTGTTGACACTCTTCGTGATCTTACAATGTGCCCATTTGGGGAAGTGGCAACTGGTGTCTAATACTAAACCTTTGTGTGTAACGTACTCGGAGGCAGATCTAAACAGACAACTGTCATTTGGCCAGCAATGTACTTGATGCAACCCGGTGTCTTGAAAAGGTTCTCATCAACCTAACCATGTACTTTTCTTTTTTTACTTTCTAATCCAACCTATGCCGCAGCTGACTTGATCTTAACTGCTTTGGATGTAGCTGGACCAGAAGGCAAAGCTCCCCTTCGAGAGAGTTTGTAGCAGTAGGCCGAACAATTAACTTGGCATTTGTATGGGTGCAGCTAAGGGACCTTGCCGTGTCAATATGATGTTTTTTTGGGGGTCTTGGGGGTGTGTGGGTGTGGGTGGTGGGGGTGGAGAGCTCAATTAGATGAATTTGATTGTAATCGTGAAGTAATTAATCGCTGTCTGTAGGTTGTGTTGATTCTGGATCTAGCATGGATCATAAACCAGTCCCTTTTGATCTGTTTAAACATTGGACAAACTGTTCCTGCGCTTGAGTTGCAAACTGTAAATTATGGGTTCAAATTGTTGGTTGAAACTGTAAAACAGCATGATCTAGAAATGCATGGTAGTTTGAATTTGAAAGTTTGAAATCAGCATGAGTTACAATTGGGTTGGCGCCAATTTTTTAACGCCTGCACAGTATCTGCTGGCTGGAGCATGTCTGCAGCATGCTGGATACGGCTGGGGGCTGGAATTGGCTGGCTGGGCTGGCTGGTCCAGCCCCAGCACCAGCCAGCCAATTCAGCCCTGCCGAACGGGCTGCATTTGTTTCCGATCAAGGTCGACAACGAACAGCAGTCGCCATCAATCAGTATCCACCACCATTTACATCTCAGAAAAGGAAAAAAAGGTTTTGAAAATCTAGTCGCGAGGAGAGAATTTCGCAGTCGCAGGAAAAGTAAGCATATGACAATACAATTGGCGAGACGCAACACGGATCACGGCGAAGAACCAATCTACCGGAGCGCTGACAAACAAACATTGGCGGCGGCAGGGAAGGCCGGGAGCCGGCAACGAAACGGTTCCCATTCCATTCCCAAGCTGGGGGGGAAACAGGGTAGATTCGGCAGCACGACGCGACGTGCAGGGATCGCGAGGAGAAGGTAGCGTGGTGCTCACCTCCTTGGCGGCGGCGGAGTAGGTCCTGGCGGGAGCGGCGGCGGCGGCGGCCGCGGGGCGGAGGGCCTGCGCCAGCTGGGCGAGCACCTGCAGTGAGGGAAACGGATCACGGTGAGCGGAAGGAGAGGGCGGAGAGTGGAACAGGGGAGGGGGAACCCGGTGGCGGGAGGGCACTGACGCATCCGGATCCGAGCCGCCTCCGCGCGACACCCAGCATCTCCGAATCGGCGGGGGGTTGGAGGTTGGCGACGGGGGAGGACGAGAGGGAGAGGAGGGCGGGCGGGCGGCCTGGGACTGGGAGATGGACGAGTGTATCTGTATGATAGGTGTTGTTCGATTTGCGTGGCGTGACGGGTGTATCTGTATCTGGGAGTCTCCCCGATTGCCAGATGAATCGAGGCGGCGGCGGCGGGGTGGGTGGGGGCGTCACTCTCGGGCGCGGCCGTGCCGTGCCGGGAGCCGAGAATGGTAGGTGCGTGCGGGGGACGGGGACCAGGATGCGCAGGCGAATTTGCGCAGCTGCTCGGCCTGGCCTGATCCGTTTACCAGCTTACTAAATAAATAAACTGCTTAAAACAAACTACCAATATCTTTTTTTATTTTTTAAACTGACAATATATGAACTCGAATATAAACAAAGCAAAAAAAAACTTAAATAAAACAAATAAAAAAAGTCAAAAATATTAACTCTAATATTTTTTTTCTAAACTGTCAATATCTTTTTTAGGTGTCACTGCTGCCACGTAAGTGTCTAGTGGGACGAATAAATTTAGTCGTTGATGCGAGAAAGAAAACCCAGTTGCCAGTTGCCATCCATCCAAATTTTATGGCCGCGACGAGATGACATGACGTCTCCGGGGGCGCTGGTGCAGAAATCGGGGAGACAGGAACGTTTTGTTGACAAGGAGGGGGAGACAGGAACGTTGATGGGGGCCGGGCATCTGGCCAGCGCCGCGCCCGAGGGCCAGCGAGCGAAGCCGCCGTCCCCCGCCCGTTGGGGGCGTGGAGGGGCCGCCGACTCCGAGCCGCCGGATCGAGAGCGACGGAGCGTTCGCTCGCTCGCGCACGCCCATCCACTGGTCCATCCTTTACCTACCGTTCGTCCGTTCGTTAGGACTTCGGAGTGGCCACGTCGGCAAACCGTTCGGGCTTCGGAGGAGAATGGCCGGCACCTGCGACCTGGGACCAAAAGATCCCGCCGCCACCACCGTGTTATGAGCGATGGGGGTGGCGGCGCTCTGCATTGCTGTCGCGCCGTCAGGTGGCCAAAAGCTCCCGCGCGCCACCGCCAGCACGAAACGAAACGGCCACGGTGCAGGCTGCAGGGCAGGAGCCAGCAGCACGCGTGTTCTGGGCTGGAAGTCGCTCGCCGGCCGCCGCAGCTGACCCACCAGTGACCACCAGCAGCGTGTTCACCTGTCACGATGCTTCCAGCCAAGTGCTTTCTTTCGATTAGTTAGGAGGATTAGCTACTTTAATTAGGCCTACCACTGCTACCACCACTCGTACTCGCCACCCAATTTTGTGAGTATTAGTTAGAGATGCTGGGTCTTAGCTTTAATAACATGAATGGGACGAGGAATCTAACTCTACTTTGTCTTCTTAAGAGCCTGTTCGCTTGAACTTATCAGCCAGCTTTAATACCAGCCGGACAGGCCCTTAATGTGTACTCTCTCATTTCAAATTATAAGTCAATTTGAGTTTTTTGTAAAAAAAATTTACTATTAAATAGTTAGGGGATTGTACGAATCAACTATGTTTATTATATATGTATATATAGTAAGTAAATCTGATAAATATATTATGCTGGCCTCAGTGCCTCATATTCCTTGAATGTCATCAACTCAACTGACCGTACTTAAGCCAATCTGCTTTTCTGTCAAAATCGGCGATCATTGCCCTCTGCTTCCTTTTCATATTTTGCCCCCTCTCCTGCCATGGAAATTGGATCGGATGGCTTTGCCTCGATGGACACGGCCACTCTGCAAGTCTGCATCAATAAAGTCAACAGCAATACAGCATGTTACGTTATCATCAAAAAATAAAAGTCAACAGCAAAATATTATTGTCCTCGGATAAAAATTCACCCGCGATCCTTTAACTTGGCAGCAGGTGTCATTTAGGTCGCCGTTCTTTAAAAATGCAACTTTCGGTCCCAAAACTAGTCCAGCGCGCCACCAGGGGTCCAAACGGGCCACGACCCGATCTGCTTGCCCGTGGTGTTCCAGCGTGGCGCAGACGTGGATCTGGCCCCAAAATCAAACGCACACAGCTGGCCCCCTTTCCCCTGCTCGCTCTCCTTCAGACTCGCCTACTCTGCTTCTTCTCGGTGGCCACGGTGGGTCACCGAGGCGTAGCTGGACGTCGGCTTCTCGGTGAAGGAGATCGAAGGAGAAGGGATTGGGTGGGTGTAGTAGGTGAGAGGGCAGAAAGTAGGTGGGTGGGCGCAGAGGCTACGGCGATGGGTCCAAGTCATGAAAGCAAAGGGGAGCCTCCGGCTTGTTATGGTAAGTTCTGGGATGACAAAAGTCTCCAATTTTTGGTGCCCGGACTGATGGTTTCGAAGTAATCGTGGTTTTTTGATTTGTAAAGTTTCGATTTTGGGGTATAGGGTTTGACATTTAGGGTGCGATTCGATGACAGTTGGGGTTTTGTTCATGGGGTAGGGTTAAGATGGGTACTGTGAAATACACTGATGTCGTGTAAATTTACCTGATGTAGTGTAGTGAAATGTAGTGAAATACTGACCATGGCTTAGTACTGATGTAGTGTATTTGCACAATTGTTTGATTGTAGGTAGTTTGATTACTGTGATGTTGATACTTGGTCCACTTTGTGGTTTGATGACATTGCACAACAACTTGGCTATGAGAGCAGCACTGCCTTGAAGGTGCATTGGTTGCTGCCAGGAAAGGAAATGCAAGATGGCTTGAGGCTTATGCTTACTGATGCAGATACAAATGATATGTGTTCAGTGGTTGATAGGGTGAAGACATTGGTTCTGTATTTTGACCAAGACGACATTGGTGGATTTTCATGGGATGATGTGGTGCTTAACCCAGTGACAGAGCTTCCCAAAGTGATCAGCCCTGTGAAGGTGCAGCACATGGAGAAGAGACCAGATAAATTGCCTACATTTTACAGTGATTTGAGGAAGGAGACAACCCCAGGTGCAGATAATGTCAGTGGTAGCGAAGATGATAGTGATGATTCAAACTATTTTGTGGACAGTGACAATGAGCTGGATGAAGGAGATGATGACTTATATGAGGAATACGTAGATGATGATGTGGATAAGGCTATGCAGATTGCAAAGGCAAAGAAGGCCAAAGGAAGCAGGTTAAAGGGGAACAAAGCGAAAACACCAACAATGAGCATCGATTCTGTGTGAGGCATTTGTATGCAAACTTCAGGGATGCTGGTTTCAAAGGTGAAATACTTAAAAAGCAGTTGTGGACCTGTGCAAGAGCTAGTACAGAGCAAAAGTGTCAATATCACATGGAGAAGCTGAAGGCACTCAGCCAAGCTACATTTAATTGGTTGGAGAAGATGCCCTCGAACACATGGGTAAGGGCTTACTTTGCTGAATTTTCTAAGACTGACCTGCTTCTGAACAACAGTTGTGAGGTATTTAATAGTTACATACTGGAAGCTAGGGAATTGCCAATTCTTTCCATGTTAGAAAAGATCAAACAACAACTAATGACTAGGCACTATAACAAGCAAAAGGAATTGTCTGAGCAGTTTGTTGGTCCTATATGTCCTAAGATTAGGAAGAAAGTAGCAAAGAATGCAGAATTTGCCAACATATGCTATGCTATGCCATCTGGAAATGGTTTATTCCAAGTACTTGAAAAGGAGTTTAAGTACATTGTGGACATTAGAGCAAAGACATGTAAATGTAGGAAGTGGAATCTCACAAGAATTCCCTGTCAGCACGCTATATCATGCTTAAGGCATGAAAGAATTCTAGTTGAAAGTGTTGTCCATGAGTGCTACTCTCTTGAAGCATTTAGCAGAGCATATGAAAGTAAAGTCATTCCATGTAGAGATATTACACTGTGGGAAAATGTAAATGGTCCTACAGTTCTTCCACCTAAGTATGAGAAAAGAGTAGGAAGACCACCCAGGTGTAGAAAGAAGGAGCCACAGGAAATTCAAGGAAAACATGGACCATCAATTTCCAAACATGGAGTGGTCATCAAGTGCAGCTACTGCAAAGTAGAAAATCACAATGTCAGAGGTTGTTTTCTTAAGAAGGTTGGGATCAATCCAGAGGATTATGTGACTGAAGACTTGGTCCCACCAATCTCAACTGAATATGGTACAGCCTTTCAGGTAAACTGCTACTGCTGCTGATCATGTACTACAACTAATTGTCTGCCATTTAAATTATTTTGATGACATACTGCCATTTGTAAACCTATAGGATACCCCAGAATCTCAGTTTGTAGGCCATGAAGGTCCACAAAATTCTCAGGTATTCATAGAAGGCCATGAAGGTCCACAAAATTCTCAGGTATTCACAGAAGGCCATGAAGAACCTACTGCTATGACATCAACATATGACCACCTAACACAAACTGGTGATGCACCAATATACTCCCAGCTGATGTCCAATATGAGCTCGACCATGTTACTGCAAATGATGCAAAAGGTTATCTACTTCACATGCCTGCTGTTATCAATTTTGTTGTTTGATGAATCCACTAATGTAGGTCACCATCTTTATTTGGCAGGGATCAGATTCATCCATTCCACATCAGCTTGTAGGGCCACTGCCAGATTCAGTGTTCATCAACACCAACAGGCCATTGGGAAGGCCAGTACCTCTAACAACAGCCACCAAGGAAGGCAAGACTGCAGCAAAGAGGAAGAGGACTACACCAGGACAGAAAAAAGGTTCCAAAGAAAACCAAGGACTAAAAAAGTTAGTGAAGATCTGTACAGCTTTCATGAAATAGTTAGTGAAGACTTTTGGGAATTAGTTAGCCATGACAACTTTTGGGAATTAGTTAGCCATGATAACTTTTGGGAATTAGTTATTCATGACAACTTTTGCTCTTTTGTGAATGCCACAGCCTTTGGGAAATAGTTAGTCTATGACTGTAGCATCTATGTCTGAGAAAGATGTTTGTACAGGTAGCACCATAACATTGTAGAATGGCACCAAAACATATGTACCAGTGCCACAGTTGCAACTCTGCAATGGCAAACTAAATGGTCTTTTATGGCTATGTGTTTTATGCCTCACTCTTACATATATGTGGTTAATTGCAATACATGTTTCATATCACTAGCTAATATATGTTTTATGGCCGTAGCTCATGGCTGCCTATATATGTAGAAGAGAAAACCAGAAAATATTAAGACGTTCTCTTGGGCTGTAGAAAAAATTGTATGGAGATCCAGTGAGCCTTACCACATAAATTTGCATGGTAATAGAAGTACAGGCAAAATGAGCAAATACTTCTTACTACAAGCAAGTATATCCTAGAATTGCTCAAACACACAACAGAGGCCCTATACATGCATTTCGGTATATGTTCAGATTGAGCTAACTGAATGCTAGCAACCATCACAGAGAAACGTAGATGTAGATGCAAGCAGTACCAATAGACAATTTCATTGCACATAAGACAGTTCTACAATGCTGGCAACCATCTCATTACATTTCAAGTGTCCCTGAACATTTCAGAAGCATAACTATATCCATACAAGAGATCTCTCCATACAAATAGCCATCAGAGGCCTGAAATTTTCATATCCTCTTTCTTTCAATCAGATATGATGCTAGCTCTTCTCTGCATTTTCTTTCACTGCTCCATAATCCTTCCTCTTCTCGCTCTTCTCTACATTACCTTGTTGAACACTGGCTGATATGGAGGGACATGGCCTTCCTCATGAGGTCGCGCCGCCGATGCCGGAGCCCACGACCACACCGGAGCTTTCCTTGCACATCGCTCTGGAGCCGGCCACCTACATCGCTCTGGAGCTGACGGCGAGCACGGCGGACGCGAGGGCCTTCCTGTCGGCGGCGAGCCCGACGGACGTGAGGGCCTTCCTGGCAACGGTGAGCCTCCGCGTCCTCCCGGTCATGCGCGCGCCCGCCTCGGCGTGGCCATGCTCGCCTCCAGAGGCCGCGAGGCCACCACCAGGCCCATAAGCGGAGAAGTTGAGAAGCGGGTGGATCCTCTCGCCCGCCGATGTGGCCCTCGCAGGAGAAGCCACGGCTCTGGGCGGGCGGGACGCTGGGCCGATGCGTCGCTGCTGCTTGCTCCCGGCCATTTAACACGATTGGGGAACTATTCCGCCTCTCGTGTCGTGGATCAAGGAGAGCGAAAGCAGGGAAAGGGGCCATACACGCGTGCAAATTACAAGTCACGTGATTTTTCATATGAAAAACGCACGCTTCGTCAGGCCTCGCGTGTTTCTTCCTTGTCCACTCCACTTATAAAACACTTGTGTCCATTTGAGATATTCGTCCTCCTCATTTTATCTTCATCTAGTTTTAAAATGATTATTTGGGACTCTAAACAATTCAAATAAAAAAGTTGTCAACTACAAAGTTGTATAACTTTTTAAGATCTACAACTTTAATTTTTGTCATTTCTCCATCCGAGGTCGTTTGAAAATTTTGAATTTCAAATGAGAAATTCAAATATAATTTTCCATGCAAGATGATTTCAAATGAAAAAGGTTGTTTGAAAATTCAAATTTTACCCTGCAACTCCTATTCTTAGAGGCGGCTCAATTTCCAACCGCCTCTCCAAATCAATTCTTAGAGGCAGATAAAAATAGAACCATCTCTATAAATGCATTTCTAGAGGCGGCTCGGTTCCACACGCCATCAGAGAGAGCTCCGTTCTTTGAAACTCAATTCTGTAGTAGTGAAACTCTCGAATTGAGGCTCAAAGTTGACAACATGGTAATATTTATCTTTCACGACTACTCCTATTTTTGTAACTAAGTGGCCGTTCACACATTCTATCCTATATATTGATATACCTATATATAGATGGAGGTCACTAGAAGTCATTAACTTGAAATTCAAAATTTCAACTAATCTCAGGGCATTGTTTTTGCCTGCTATTGGTTTTTCCACAAAGCCCAACAATAGGTTTGGGAGACTGATTTAGGGTGCCGTTGGAGTTGCCCTGAGTCTACAAACATTGAAGCTAGCTTTCAGCATGATCATCATGGTTGGGCAAATAATTAGCCACACACTCCAGTCACATCTTTATCGAAACCAACAAAGTAAGATTTCTCTCTCACATAAACAAACCAATAACAATACAAACCAGCCAACCGAACAGGCTGTTTATCTATCCTCCAAACGGATCTTATTCAAACTAGATCTAGCGCGTAGATACGCTCACGGTACCCAGTGCCTATCGCCGGCCACACGCATTTTTGGCACGTTGGAAAGCGAACCAATTTAGATCTCATGCTCCCAGCGCGCGGTCGTGTATAAAGAGCTTCGTGTCCCTCCAACCACCTTGCGTGTCGTGGATATGCTCATCATATCATATCATATATTCATATGATACCATATGGTTTGGACGTACTCACGCCGTCTTAAAAAAAACGTTTTTAGCTTTCAGACAACATGTATGACCGTTCGTCTTATTTAAAAAATTTATATAAATTATAAAATAAATAAATTATTATTAAAATATCTCTAATGATAAAATAAATCATAACAAAATAGATGATATTTATATAAATATTTTGAATAAGACGGATGGTCAAATAAGATATCTAAAATTCCAAAATAACTTTTTTTTACGGAGTGAGTATATATATATATATATATATATGGACGTATACTTACGTATGCTAGCTAGCAAGTAGCCCCGACCCGGCCGAATTGTTGCCAATCAGACAGCGACAGCATTAGATATAATAATAATACTGTACGCTACACATGTACCCAAGCGTCCTAATCGTCGTGTCTGATTGAAGCGATCAAGCAGCAGCATGCAATTTTTACTCCGAATTATTATTGTTGCCAATCAGACAACTACACAGCAAGCGACAGCATACCTGTAATGTACTGTATGTAAGGCACGCGGCCGCGGTGGAGACAAACGTCTGGGCTTATCGTTTTCCTTTTTTTCTAGTCTAGAAAAAAAAGCTATGCACAAAATACTAGTAGCGAATACTCCCTCCATCCCAAATTGTAAGTGATTCCAAGAATCTTGGAGAGTCAAACATTTTCAAGTTTGACTAAAATTATAGAGAGAAACACAAAGATTGATGACATCAAAAAGGTATAATATGAAAATATAACTAATGAAGAATCTAATGATACTTACTTGGTATGATAAATATTATTATTTTGTTATATAAATTTGGTCAAACTTGAAAAACTTTGACTCTCCAAGATTCTTGGAATGACTTACAATTTAGGATGGAGGGAGTACTTTTTAAGGAACAATTTATATACATACCAGTTTTGGAAAGAAAAAAAACTTGTTTTTATAAACTTATATCTGCAGAAATTTTATAAAACATTTATTTTGAAAAGTTGTTTGATTAAATTAGAAAAATGTGTGTGTAACTAATTTCGGCTCTATCGTATAATGTAAAGTCCATGTTCATAATGCCATAGCTAAGTAATTTATATGTAAATTTATATCATCTTTTACTATGGTATAAGAACTTTATACTATTTCTTATAGTTGCATTTGTAGCATATCTCCGTAATAACGACGGATAGATAGATGTGGGCATGTCAGATGCAAATTGGTCATTTTATCAAAACCATAAATTATAGACGTGGGTAAACAATCATCAGAGACGCAGGAAAAACACGTTACTATATTTCGTCTCTGATGTGTCTCATGGTAGCGATTTTAGGCAAGTTTGGAAGGAGCGCAATGCGCGATGTTTCAGAGAATCTACGGGGAATGTCAGCAAACTACTGCAGCTCATCAAGGCCGAAGTGGATCGCTGGATCGAAGCCTGCGCCGGAGGCCTCGCAGCTTTAGGGCGAGGCTAGCATCCCAAATAGGGCGCTCTCTGTATCCCATAATGTTATTTTACAAAATGTAGCCTCGAGATAACCTGCCAGCCGGGAACGGCCTCTTGTATGTAATATATACCCCCTCTGTCCAGGAAAGAATGCAATTCTAGCGCAGTGTCATGGTTTAATATCTTAAGTTTGATCAATTATAAATAAAAAGTATCAACATTTATGGTATCAGGAAAGAATGCAATTCTAGCGCAGTGTCATGGTTTAATATCTTAAGTTTGATCAATTATAAATAAAAAAGTATCAACATTTATGGTATCAAATAAATATCATCAGATTAATTACGAAATCTATTTTCATAATAAATTATTTTGGAGCCGTAAATGTGTATAGTATTCACTAGAAATTTGGTCAAACATGAACTATTTTTATCGACACGTAACCCGTAGTTGTATTCTTTTCCGGACGGAGGGAGTACTTTCTATCTTCTAATACAGTGCTCGTAGCGTGCGTATCGAGAAAAAAAAAATCATAGCGATTTTAAACAAAACACGTCTCTGATGTGAGCAATGGCTACTGTTGCAAATAATAGCTAGAATTTACTGAGCTGGTGGCCAGATTTATGTATTTCCAGAGCTTCAATTTATATCTTCATTTTGTTTTGGAGAAGTCTCCTGATATTTTTGATGTATAGAGGCCGGCCCAAAAATCTCCTATTTCGTGCCGCATTCAAGCCCAATAAATAGTGGTATTATAGAATTATGCACCATCAAATGACAGAGATGGCTAGTACAGCTACATCATCATGCCGCACAAAAAAAAAAAGAAAAAGAAATGATGCCGTGCCTACTACAAAAATGTCAGCGTCGGTGCAGCGTCGGGATTTACATCCAGTCACGGTCGGTCGTCGGTTCAGCGTCAGAAAAAGTTGATGCCCGAATAAAGGATGGAGGCGCGTGCACCACGTGCTACCCTGTTGCTGCATGGTGATTGTTAGCTTTGTATAAGAAGATGAGGCCATGGCGCCGTATGCACTTCATCAGACCACCAGTCGCCAGCCCAGCAACGCAGCGGCTATGGGAAGAGCGGCGGCGATGGCGGTAGCTCTGCTGGTGGCGCTGGTCGCGGCGCTGGCCACGTTGCTGGGGACGGCGAGCGCGTCCCCGGCGGAAGGGATCCAGCCGCTGTCCAAGATCGATCGCCGTCCACAAGGCCACCGTCAAAATGCAGCCGTCGGCGTACGTGCGCGCGACGCCGTCGCTGCTCGGCGAGCAGGTAATACGCGGTGCCCGTGGCGGACGCACACCACGCGCCGGCGCTCTCGATAAGCTAGAGCAACTAAGATGTTTATTCTTTCGTTCATTTTTTTTTCCGAATACACAAAAGTCTTGCGTATCTTTGCAATTAAGGTAGAAGGATTATATTATAATGAGAGCGAGTCAGAATCCTCCCTGAGCGGCATAAGGTAAAACAACGTAGCGTAGGTCATCCAAGGAAAAACGTTGGTACAGACTCCGCTACAGTAGCCAAACTACCGAGGAAAGGCCGTGCCGGCTTCGATCCACAAGTCCGCTTTTTCGTTCATTTTCAGTCATCAGCTTGATTTGTTTGCCATTGAACAGATATAACACATAACCGCATAAGTAAATGGGGACACATTTGGATCCTCCACTCTACCTCGCATATAGCTGGTGAGGAACTATAGGAGAGCTGAACGCTTGGTTGGGAAGTAAGCTGCCTAGAGGCTTGTGCTGGCAAGCAAAATACTTGCTAGAACAGGAGAGCTAGTTCGGCTCGCTCAACCTGGCAAGCTTGTTGGTTTGCACGCTGATGGGCAAGGCAAAGTTGCCTTAGAAACCAAGGGCGTGTTTGGTTTACGGCTGGCCTAGGCATCACGCCCATATGTTAGATTTTCCACGCCTGAGGTCCATAACTCCAGATGCATGCCTAGCCAGAGCTCCGTGGCTCCGGGTTCCAATCAAACACGCGCCCAAATGCGTCCTTAGTTGTCAGGATCCCTAAACGGGAGGGGAAAACAAACGAACATTAGGAGGCAGTTTGGCGCAGCAGGAAACGGCTCCGATTCTTACCGAAAACCTAAAAATCACGGCTAAAGAGCCAAACCCAAGACATTTCAATCAGGATCGCTCTGAAAACTGAAAAACCACAGCTAAAGAGCCAAACCCGAGACGTTCCGATCAGAATCACACTGAAAATTCAAAAATCCACGGCTAAAGAGCCAAACCCAAGATGTTTCAATCAGAATTACTCCAACATGATTCTCATTTTTTGCACTGGTCGATTGAATCTGCAAAAGACAAGTTTCGCAGGTCAATCACTTTTGCCTTTTGTTTAAGTAATCGTATTTTTTTCACTTATAATCCTTGTTTGGTGCAACAAGTTAAATAGATTGTATTTAAGTCGTTCTTCACCCATATAATAATAGATTTTAAGCATATTTTTATTTATATGATTTAAAAAAAATATCTTCTTATATGAACCAAAATGCGAACTACTAGCCAATCGGTCTTATAAAGCGATGACGATTCATCATTCAAAACGTTAATTCCTAAAAGAATATAAATCCGAAACGTTTTTTATAAGAATTTGAATCGCTACCGAACACATCTGTGTTTTTCATCACTTCTAACTTAGTCAAATTTATATTAGTTTGACTTGATTATCAGAAGCTGCAAGACGGTAATGATGCATTATGACATGATTCCGTTTTGGATGGGACACAAGAACGAATCTCATTCACTTCACTGTTAAATAATCAGTAGGATATATAGTAAGATGCGAAACCTGTCATTCTTTGTTATCCTTTAGGGCACAAAGACTGAAAAGGATAGCGTTAGGGCATTTTCAGCAAGACAGCTAGCTTGCTAGCTATAATTCTGACCACGTCATGTAGCCAGTGTAATGGATACCTCTGCAACAATATGCCGTTAACACTTTCTTCAAAAGCAATTGCGCTGGATACACATGTTGGTGTGGTTTTTTTTTACAAAGTACCGTTGGTGTTTCCTTGGATGTACATGCATGGTCCCACCTCTCCGCTTTTGATCTCCATGGGATGAGCTCTCTCACTGTCCTCGATCCTTATTAACCACCATCCGTTGGTGTTTCCTTGGATGTACATGCATGGTCCACCTCCGCTTTTGATCTCCATGGGATGGCTCTCAAATAAACAATCGCAGCATACCCTTACCCTTGTTCTTGTTCGGTGGTGCCACCATGGGATATAGAAGGGACAAGAGGCGTTGGCTCCACACCATTGTAGCGATCTCCATCACGTGGTGCTTGGAATAATGGACTATCCGTGCTTTGGCCTCGTTTGGGAAGCCTAGCTACGTGCGCTGTCGACATCCACATAGTGGTGGTTATGCGACCTAGTCCCCTAGATGTGCGATTAGGCTAGTCTCTGTGGATAGTTTTATAGTGTTGTTTCCAAGACTACCATATCATACATAATGAAATAAAACTGTGATGAAACACTCACTCTCAATATGGAAACTTTCATTCTACAGTTTCATAGACATTTAATTTCATGACTCATAGAGAGTTGATAATCATGTCAAGAGAGTTTCATCTCCATAAAAACCATTTATTCTCTCTCTCTTCTTAAATACATTGCTATGTCATAAAAAATGCATATGTGACAACCTATTTAATGCAGATAAAACTTCCACTGAGACTAAGCTTATAGCGAGTGTTTGCGAGAGCTTCAAATGGGTTCGACGCCTTTGGCTTCTCCATACACTACGGTGAGGAGTCATCTTTCCCTCCGATCTTGTAAAATCAAAATGAACTAGAAGCCGTTAAAACTATCATTTTTTGGCTTCCTCGGCTCCATCTTCTCCGTACACTATAGCAAGAAACCGGAGCCATTTAAAGCTGTGCCAAACATGGCCTCTAAAATAACCGCATCGGCTTCTGTGTTGGTCTACTATTCGTGCGCGCACACGGCCGATATGATCAAGCACATCTTTGACGAGGGGCCCTACTGCCCTGCCGACGATCAAAGTAACTCAACTTGAGATAATCAAAATGGACACTGTTCTTTTGTTCTAAATGAAATCAGAGAGTTGTTACCGCACAAAGCGATTAGCTAGCCAATCATGCTTAGGTCAAACCAACGCCGACTCTCTGCGCGGTAAATAAGGCCCCAATAATCAGCCTGTTCGGGAGGCGTGATCGTATCGTGGATTATTTATCGCTGGCTGGTTTGATGTGAGAGAAAAACACTGTTTTCAACCTGAAATTTACGATCGTTTACGAGCAAGCGACCAAGCTCAATGGCAGGAGCACCGTCAGAGATGACAGAGACGACTGACAGGCTGATAGCTACTCCTACAGCCTACAGGATCCGGCCGGCATCCAGGACAAAGTGCTGCCTGCCTGCCTGCCAAAAGGCCTGGCCGTCGTCAGTGCAGGATCGAGCTCACAGTATATAAAAGAGGTGATGACCAATTGCCCACGCCCTGTGTGGAACACGCGCGGACTATTTTAACTCGCCGTCGCCGGTAGCCCACGTCAGCCCGACACGCCGTCGCCAGTAGACTACTGTCCTACTGTCGTTTTAAAGCGACGCGGCTCCGGGAGCCGGTCCGTGATGTAGCGCTAGCTAGCTGTTGTAGTTTCCATGGCATGGTCGTCGTCGGGAGGCGCGGCGGCGACGATGGCGGCCGCTCTGGTGGCGGCGCTTGTCGCGGCGGTGGCCACGTTGGCGGGGACAGCGAGCGCGTCCCCGGCGGAAGGATCCAGCCGCTGTCCAAGATCGCCGTCCACAAGGCCACCGTCGAACTGCAGCCGTCGGCGTACGTGGAGTAGCGACCCCGTCGCTGCTCGGCGAACAGGCTATGTACCCGTATCCCCTAGAGGCACACGTTACGCCGGCAGCTTAGATTAGCGTTGGCATTGGAAGTAAGTAGTAGCTAGGATTGATTAGCGTTGACCTTAGATTGATCATCTGAATGACATGTCCTTTAGGCCCTGTTCGGTTATCAGGGAATGATAACCTGGGAAAAATCCAGTTGGAACCGCTACTTTAATTTGTATAAGCACGCAAAGCTGGAATGATTCTGGGCCCTGGAAACAGCTAACCGAACGGGGCCTTAACAAGAAGCTGTGATCAACCGTACCAGTGACTCAGCGAGTTGTGCTCCCAGAGGCATGCATCCGATTTCTGTCACCGGAGACAAGGATCGATGCCTGTCACTACCAGGGCACGATCAAACACGCACACGCGCCCATACACTTGCTTTGTCCTCAATCTTTTTGGGTCGCGCTAGCTTTGCACACACCATGTAATATGTATACATGCTTAATTGGTTCTTATACTTTTTGAATGTTGCAGGGAGAAGACACTGAATGGGTGACGGTGAAGTACGGCTGGACAGACCCGTCCGACGACGACTGGATCGGCGTCTTCTCTCCATCTGAATTCAAGTAAGTTTCAGACTTGGTACAAATTTTAGTATTGCAACCCCATCAAATGGGCTGACGACGATCGACGACGCATCTTCGCCATCATGTGGGTGTGTATGTATGCAGCTCGTCGGCCACGTGTCCTAACCCATGGCCAGCAGAAGAACCCTATCTCTGCACAGCACCCATCAAGGTAACTAGCTAGTAATTTGCAACTGTATCAGGCTCTAATAACCTTCGTGCTTGAACTTTGAATTGAAGAGAAATCATCCAATGTCTGAACTTAATCTGTAGACGATCTTTATTTCTTTCACCTGAAAAGATTGTGCATGTGTTGCTGCATATGGGTGCACGCAGTATCAATTCGCCAACTACTCTGCAAACTACATCTACTGGGGCAAGGGCAGCATCCGGCTGCAACTCATCAACCAGCGCTCCGACTTCTCCTTCGCCCTCTTCACCGGCGGCCTCGACGACGTACGTCACCTCTGCTAATTAACTGGCAATCAAGGCCGTCTGTATGTCTCCTCGTTGCATCCATCGATCGATCCATGCGTGCAGCCGAAGCTGATCGCGGTGTCGGAGCCGATCTCGTTCAAGAACCCCAAGGCGCCGGTGTTCCCGCGCCTCGCGCAGGGCAAGTCCCACGACGAGATGACGGTGACGTGGACCAGCGGCTACGACATCAGCGAGGCGTACCCGTTCGTGGAGTGGGGCGCCTTGGTCGCCGGCGCCTCCCAGCCCCAGCAGACCACGCGCGCGCCCGCCGGCACGCTCACCTTCAACCAAGGCAGCATGTGCGGCGAGCCGGCGCGCACCGTCGGGTGGAGGGACCCCGGGTTCATCCACACCGCCTTTCTCAGGGACCTCTGGCCCAACAAACAGTGAGTACACTGCCATTGCACTTCACCTTCTGCTGCTAGTGTCGAAATGTGACAGAATTGTGAGCTAACGTACTCTGCTTTGGACTTGCGATCGATTCAGGTACTACTACAGGATCGGGCACGAGCTGCCGGACGGGTCCGTGGTGTGGGGGAAGCCCTACTCGTTCCGCGCGCCGCCGTCGCCGGGGCAGAAGTCGCTGCAGCGCATCATCGTGTTCGGCGACATGGGAAAGGCGGAGAGGGACGGGTCGAACGAGTACGCGGCGTACCAGCCGGGGTCGCTGAACACGACGGACGCGCTGATCAGCGACCTGGACAACTACGACATCGTGTTCCACATCGGTGACATGCCCTACGCCAACGGCTACATCTCGCAGTGGGACCAGTTCACGGCGCAGGTGGCGCCCATCACGGCCACGAAGCCCTACATGGTGGCCAGCGGCAACCACGAGCGGGACTGGCCCGACACGGCGGCGTTCTGGGACGTGGAGGACTCCGGCGGCGAGTGCGGCGTGCCGGCCGAGACCTACTACTACTACCCCGCCGAGAACAGGGCCAACTTCTGGTACAAGGTGGACTACGGCATGTTCCGCTTCTGCGTCGCCGACTCGGAGCACGACTGGCGGGTGGGCACGCCGCAGTACGAGTTCATCGAGCACTGCCTGTCGACGGTGGACCGGAAGCACCAGCCGTGGCTCATCTTCGCGACGCACCGCGTGCTGGGCTACTCCTCCAACGCCTGGTACGCCGGCGAAGGGTCCTTCGAGGAGCCCGAGGGCCGCGAGAACCTGCAGAAGCTCTGGCAGAAGTACCGCGTCGACATCGCCTACTTTGGCCACGTCCATAACTACGAGAGGACGTGCCCAATGTACCAGGTAGTAACCTACTAACCCAGAAAATTCTGCAACAATTCTTGGTAATTAATCCTAACTTTACCCTGCAACGACGAACGATGGAGCAGAACCAATGCATGACCAGCGAGAAGAGCCACTACTCCGGGACGATGAACGGCACCATCTTCGTGGTGGCCGGCGGCGGCGGCTGCCACCTGTCGGACTACACGACGGCGATCCCCAAGTGGAGCATCTACCGCGACCATGACTTCGGCTTCACGAAGCTCACGGCGTTCAACCACTCGTCGCTGCTGTTCGAGTACAAGAAGAGCAGCGACGGCAAGGTCTACGACTCCTTCACCATCCACAGGGACTACCGCGACGTGCTCCGATGCGTGCACGACAGCTGCTTCCCGACAACGCTGGCCACCTAAAAGTTTTGGCTTTGGTCCAAACAAAATGTGTCAAATCACCTATTCGTAGAATAATGTGCCCCGTGAAGGCACACTGTAACTGTATGCATAACGGACGACAGGGAGTGGTGTCGCTGTGATCCGTTTATCCATACATAATAATAATAATAAACCGGCAAAATTTTAGTTTTTGTCCATCTATTTTGTATCCGTCTCACTCTAACTGCCATACAATGAAGAGTTTCTTTCGTCCAAACACACACACCGTGCTCATACGATTTAAAATAGCTCGCATCTAGACCGATAAAGAAACTGTCTATTATTCTATCTATATCCTTACTGTTTCCTGTTATATATTAACATATAGGGCTCAAGCGAGGTTGAGCGGGCCTATCATTCCACCCAACCCTAGGGGCTCCTGGCTCCCTCCCCGCCACCACCGCCGCCGCCTGCCGCCGCCGCCCGGCCTGGTGGCCTCCTCCTCCGACCTCTCCCTCACCTCCTCGCCTCCCCTCTCTCTCTCGCCGCAGCATCCACGTCGCGTCCGTGGGAGTGCTCGAAGGCAGGCGATGCTGGGTTACTGGCCGTCAGGCGATGAGCAGGTGCCACAGCCGCCGCCCGCGTCTCACCCATGACGCGCCATGGAGAGGGCCTCCACCGCCGACGTCGCAGCCCCCTCGCCCCCTACGGCCGCCGCCCTCTCCACACCTCTCTCCTCGCGGGATCTTTGGAGCGGGCTCGGGCATGTGGCGAGCAGCCCTAGCCGGCCACCTCAACGCCGGCCGGGCTCCACCGCATGTCGCCCGGCTAGGGAGGACGGGGCGCAGCGTCACACGAAGAAGGCCGTGGAAGCCACCTCGGCGTCTCGCCCAGCAGCAGCGCAATGGGCGCGGGAAGCCCTGATGGGGGACGGATCTCGAGCCGCTGCTGCCCTCATATGGGTCCGCGTCCTCTGGGTCAGCGGGCACTTGGCGGTGGGCGCGATCCTCCACCAGCCGATCCCTCCCCTCTGTCGCCTGAGCTGGTTGTCACCGCTCTGGCCACCTCACCTAGGTCACCGGCAGCCGAGGCACCGGCCGCGCCTGACGGCAGTCCGTCGCCCATGATAGGGAGTGGGGGAGCGAGCACAGCGTCGAGCGCGTCGTCCTACCGCTCGCTGGCACCTCAGGCCTCCCATAGCCCCTTCCCTCTCTCACCAGACGCTGCTCCGTTCCACTCGGGTTGCTTCTCTATTGGGCGCACGAAGAGCCGTCAATGGGCGGACGACGACGGCGATGAGTCCGACGATGACAACCCTACAACCTACCTCGACGCCGTTCATCGCCCGACAAAGCCGGTAGATGCATCCCGCCGCCGCGCCCAAACTCGTCCGATCATGACTCGAGGCCATGGTGTGGTGGACGCTGGACGGTAGGGACCTAGATGAAGACGGAGGAGACGCAGCCGGCCGCGCCCCCAACTGGTGCACGGCCTGCCTGCTCGGCCATTGGATGGCCGTATCCCTGCCCGCCAACACCTTGGTCGCCGCGGAAGGATCTCCGCCCCCAACGCCGATGGGTGGCGGGAGATCCGCCCACGGCAGGAGACGCAACCTATGACTGCCTCGGTTGAGCATCGCCAAAAGCAGCTCCCACGGGCACGGCGATCCGCAGAGCTTCACGATGGATGCTTTAACTGTCTCTCCTACTCGCACCGCGTCACAACTTGCCGATTGCCACGACGTTGCCTGCGCTGCCACGGCTACCGCCACCTCGCCAGGGACTGCAAGCGGCACAGGTCTTCGAAGTCGGCGACGACGGGTGCCAACCTATCATGGCACTCTGCTCGTGGTGACCCTCTAGCCTCCCAGGCGCCACACGGTGGTCCACCGAGCTTGGATGGGGCCGCGCATGGGGCCATGGAGGGCGCCGACAACACCTGCCGCCGCCGACGCCGCCGGAGTAAGCCGGCGAGGGACATCAGTAGGGGCATGCTTGCCGACAATGCCGCTTCTTCTACTACTACACTTTGCTTCCTTGAGCCAGATCCGCTGGCATTGGCGTTGTGTGCGAGCGCGGGACCTCCCGCATGGGTCGTCTCGTTCGACCCGATGTTGGAGGAGCTTGTCGCCTCGCTTGTCGTGAGCCAGCCAATGAGAGAAGCAACACCGAAAGTGATCGCCACCACAACAGCCCCTCGGAGGTTTAAGCACCGTGGCCAGGGCACTGCTTGTTCTTCGGACGCAGGCGCTTTCGATGGACGACAGACTTGTCTCTGATGTCGCCAGTGCAGGGGCCGCCATAGCTCACACCATCACGAGTGGGAGCACCCGGCGTCGTAGATGGTTGCACCACCCCCAGCGACGCGACGCCCACACCACGCGAAGCTGCCCGGTGTCTCGCACGGTTCGCTGAGGAGGTGCAGCTTAAGCGAATGTCGCCATTAATCGCCAGCCCACCAAGGCAGAAGGTGGCAACCAAAAGGCAACCCCTGCCAAAACGGAGCAGATGGATTGCCACTCAGCCGCTAGCGCACATTCCGATGGTCACAGAGTAGTGAAGATAAATTAAGTACTATCTTAATTAATTCAACCTATCAATTGTCTAGCAAGATGAGCAATAAACATACTTTGGGATGTACCTGCCCTAAACTCACCCTAAGGTTGATTAGGCACAAAGCACCACGAGTCCTATGATTTAATAACTAATTCCAACGTGGTGGAATACAGAGGATAGATAGGACTGTCACCACCTGCCACCTACCACAATCTATCCGGAGAATTAGCCACAACCCAAGGTACCTAAGCACCGCGCTTACACTAAGTGATACTACTCTAACCTTGCGCTAAGATCAGAGCACCAACTAGTGACGAGGATCCCGTATATCGAAAACTTACTAACTAAACAAGAAATGATCGAAATATTCACGACACTACTTTACTCTAATACAAGAACATAAATGCTAAAAAAACAAGCACTAAAGCAAATATATAGAAAGCAAAAGTAGCTTACAAGAGCTTATAGAGAGACTCCAGAAGACTTCTCCAAGCTCCTAGCTCTTCACTTCTTCACTCTCACTCTCACTACTAACCTAAACTTAGGAGTAAAGAGAATGATTCTACTTGGGACACTTTACAACTGTGGAGAACACCTCTATTTATAGCACTAAGGAGCTAGGGGGTATTTGTAGGCAGTGGAGAGGCGGTGGAGGTGCCTTGGGCGGCGGGCGGCGTGGTGAGGGCGCCGGCCGGCCCTCCGATGCACTGCCATTGCATCGTAGTTTCTTGGTTGGCTCCCAAAGTCGGTTCCCTTGCCAGCACGCGCGAAGGTTTGGTCCAAATGGCAGTTCCTAAGTCGGTTGATGGCCTTCAAGTGAATGACAATGAGCCCATGGATCCATGGTGAGCAAATCTCGTCCATCGCTTAATCTGACTTAAGATCAATGCTTCTGGAGTGTTGTCGAGGCCATTCCACGCATCGATGACATGGACGGGGACAGGGGGGGTGCCGGGCAGCCCCACTTGGGCGCCGGCCGGCGTGGCAGTGTGGGCCCAATGGCCCCTGCCACGTCCTGCTGCTTCTATGTCACATATTTTGCACCTTTTCACTGTTTTTCTAGCATTCAAATAAGCTTCATGTACCGGTGGAATTCCGTTAGCAATAAATCAAATCTTTGCATTTTATGTTGATTTTCCTTCGGAATGTTGGCATTGTTGATGGCTAAGATAGGTGTTTAGTGACCATCAACAGTGCTCCTGCTTCGCTTCCGTGCAGGGGTGACCGCGACCTTGGTCGCGGAGCTCATCTTTGCGGTTGGTCTGCGACCTGCTGGCGAAGCCACGGAGGCATGCAGAAGATGGCAGCATGGCCGATCACAGATTTAACCCGCCTTCCATCGTCTTCTCCTCTCCTCCAAGCGGGGCCTCTCCGTGCTGTCGCACTTCGCCAGCACCACCAGCAGCAGGATCGGAGCTCCAGGTTGCGGGCCTTCTACCTCGACAGGAGCCTCTCAGCCGGCTGCCCAGACCCCATGCTGCAGCGTGTTCGGCTGGTAAGGTCTCGGATTGTTTCAGCTTGTTTTCTCTCACAGAATACTATTCAATCATCCAAAACCAAATTGAGCTCTGATTGCACAAATCTACCAAATAGAACACCCTCTGGTTCCGATCGAGGCCCGATGCACATGTATGACTTTGGTTAGTGCACCATGCACATGGCTACTTATCTTGCAAGACTGTACTGTACCCTCCAAGTACTTCGCAAACGTTTAACAATTGCAACATGCTGCGATTTGATCTTCAATGAAAAGGAAGAAAAGGCGTCCTCTACATGTTCTGAACCAATCACACTGCTCATATTACATGCAGCATCAGTAAATTCAGCATGAGCGAATTAACAAGCTACTCCTTTCTAGGCATGACATGGAGTTTGATCCAAGATGAATTGGATTAGAGCGCGCGATCATTGAAAAAATCTTTGAGTCGTAAATCGCCTTGATAATCGTATAATAATTGTTACATTCTGTTTGCAACGCACGGACATATTTGCTAGTACAATATTAAGTAAAAATAATATTGATGGCTAAACTCTATCTAAATAAAAATCGATAATATAAAATTGTGTTGAATCAAACAATCGCCTATGTTCCAAATTATAAATCTTGATGCTCCGAGGTACATAGCTTTTATTATGTATCATGTAGACGTAGCATATGTCTGGTGCATAACAGAAGTCATGTGCTTAAAAAAATGAAAATGATTTAGAATTTAGAACAGAGGAAGTGGTAATATAGATTCATGTTTAAATTGAGCATGATGTTGTCTAAAATCTGTGTTGGAAAACTTATGTTAATTACGACTCAACAACCTGGCACTTCCATGGAGTGTCGAACATTCCAGCTATAGACATCTGATGGTCAGGCACATGCCACGTCAACAAGTCAGCAGAGTCTAGTCAATTAGTAGAAGTCATCGGGACCGGCGGACGATCTAGCATGGAACACCAGATGGTCCAACGCGGTGCTCAAGGTGGACATGCACTGCGACGGTTGTGCCAAGCGCATCCGCGGCTCCGTCCGCGGCTACATAGGCAGGCAGGCAAGCAACACAAGCCGCGCCCTTTCCCAGGGAACGGGACGCCAACTGATCAGTGATCGCCGGTGGTTGCGCTCGTTAACTTGGCAGGCATGGAGGGCGTGGCGATGGAGGTGGACAAGGGCACCATGACGGTGGTGGGCTGCTTTGACACCAAGAAGCTGCGGGTCCACGCCGCCAACAAGATCAGGAAGAAGGTCGACCCCGTCGGAGGCAACAACAACAAGGGTGGCGGTGTGGCGGTGCCGGTGGTTGCGATGGTGGTGCTCAAGATCGGCTCCACGTATGGGGCTCCATTGTGATGGCTGCATGAACCGTATCCACAACAAGCTCTTCAAGATCGAAGGTACACACTTGCACTCGTGATGGGATCGATTGAATTTGGCTCCATTCCGGCAGGAGTGGAGCAGGTGCGCACGGACAAGGACAAGAACCAGGTGATGGTGACGGGGACCATGGACGCCAAGGTCCCGATAGAGAAGCTAACGTGGTCGTTGAGATCGAAAAAGATCATCTAGGGTTAGGTCTAGCGGATTCTCTTTCTTTGTGAATGCGATATTGAGAGTAGCGAGACAGAGAGGAATAGAAGAAGAACGTCGAACCCGACACCGCAGAGGAGATGGTCCGAGAAGCCGCCATCTTGTTCATCGTCGGTGAAGTCTGCGCCTGCGGACAAGTGACGTTCGAGGAAGAGGTCAATGAAGTTGTCGACGTCGGTGGAGCGGGCGGCGACGCAGTGAGGGCTTCCGTCACTAGTTGCGCCTTTTCCGATCGGGATTAGGGTTTAGGTTTTTGGTGGGAGCTCAACTCACGGTATATATATAGCGGAGTGTGATGAGGCCCCTCCACCCATAAGTGGGTTGGGTACCCCGATTAGGGCGCGGATCAAAGATCCAATTGGGCCATTGGACCCGATTTGGGATTAGAGATCAATCTAACAATCTCCTCCTTGATCTCCTATCATCTTTTAATTTTATATCATTTACTTTTGTTGATTCTATTACTGATTAGCGATAGAGCATGTTTCATTGTCACTACCAATTGACGATAGATTTAATAACTACAACACACCACTGTTACGAAATAGATACTTAACTTTGGGCATTGTTTTGTCCGAGAATTATAGGCTTCCCTAAAACCCATGCCTGGCTACATGTTCTCTGAACACGTTGGATGGTAAGCCTTTTGTAAGTGGATCCACGAGCATCTTTTCGGTACTGATATGCTCAAGACTAATGACATGATTCTGGACTTTATCTTTCACAACATAATACTTTATGTCAACGTGTTTGGTAGCACCACTTGACTTATTGTTGTGAGCATACTGTACTGCCGGATTATTGTCGCAGTATAACTTAAGTGGTCTATAGATGTCGTCAACCACCTTCAAACTGGGTATGAACTTCTTTAGCCAGTTCACCTGCCCCGTTGACTCATAACACACTACAAACTCGGTATACATTGTAGACGATGTAGTGACGGTTTGCTTTGAGCTTTTCTATGAAATAGCTCCCCCTGCGAGAGTGAATATATATCCAGACGTGGATTTTCTATCATCTCCCGCATAATCAGAATCTGAATATCCCACTATATGGAGTGAATCTGATCTTCTATACGTCATCATGAGGCTTTTCGTTCCTTGCAAATAACGTAAGACTTTCTTTACTAATTTCCAGTGTTTTGTTCCAAGATTGCTCTAGAATCTATCAAGTAACCCGGTAACAAATGCCAAGTCAGGGCGCGTACATACTTGAGCATATTGCAAGCTTCCGACAGCCTGAAGCATATGAAACCATTTTCATTTGATCGATCTCATACTGATTCCTGGGGCATTAAAAATCCCCATATCTGTTGCCCTTGACTATATTAGTAGGTGAGGGATTACATTTGTGCATATTAAATTTCTTTAAGCTCTTTTCTATTTATGCCTTTTATGACAGTCATAATACCCCTTTACTTCTATCTTGGTGAATCTTGATCCCTAGAACGAACGAAGCTTCACCAAGATCTTTTATATCAAATTTTGAGGACAAAAACTTCTTTGTCTCCAGTAGTAGACTGACATCACTACTAGCAAGTAAGATATCATCCACATACAGGACAAGGAAGATAAACTTCCCATTCTTAAACTTTGCATAGACACAATTGTCCTCTACATTCTCTTTAAACCTAAAATTCCTTATTGTCTGATCAAACTTCAAGTACCACTGTCTTGAAGCTTGTTTTAATCCATAAATAGATTTCTTTAGGCGGCATCCCATTTGTTCTTTTCCTTCTACGACAAAACCTTTTGATTGTGCCATGTAAACATTTTCCTCCAGGTCCCCGTTGAGAAATGCCTTCTTTACATCCATCTAATATAATTCTAAATCGTAATGTGCCACTAATGCCATTATGATTCTGAAGCAATCCTTACATGAGACCGGAGAAGAGGTCTCATTGTAATCAATGCCTTCTCTTTGCGTAAAGCCTTTTGCCACAAGTCACGCTTTATATCTCTCTATATTCCTTGAGAGTCAAGTTTTGTTTTATAGACCCATTTACAACCTACTATTTTGGCTCCTTTAGGAATTATTTCAAAGTCCCAAACTTTATTGGCATTCATAGATTTCATTTCATCTTCCATGGCCTCAAGCCACTTTGATGAATGATCACTTCTCATGGCTTCTTCAAATGAGGTGGGATCAACCTCCATTTGAAATTTCTCAAAGTTGTTGTATACTTCATAGTCGCCAGGAATAGCTGATTTTCTAACTCTTTGAGACCTTCTAGGGCTTACACATTTGACACATCTTTCATTTGAGGTCGTTGTTGTTCCCCCTTATGTGTGGCAATAGGTTCTCTACAGGATCCTAAAGAACAGGTTCATCATCGTCATTCATTGTTGCTACAAGGCGAATAACAAAAAGTCTTTGGCACTACAAAGATCTTGCACTATCTCGGCAAATGACAATGAGTAGTGAGAAAAATGGCTCATGAATCACTCGGAGGCGACATACCCGCTTCTCTTCAAGGTTAATTTCGAGCTACCATGCTCCCCCCTCATCATTTCAACCTCTAGAAAAAAACAGCGTGTCTTGTTTCCACAAACTTTGTATGTCCTGTTTGGACGTTAGAAACGAAAACCTTTTGACTTTTCTGGGTAGCCAATGAAATGGTAACTTACTATTTTGGGATCTAGCTTCCTAATGTTTGGGTTAAATACTTTAGCCTCAGCAGGACTCCCCACACGCAGCGTAAGTGGTTTAGTGAGGTACTCTTTCACATCCCACAACTCATACGGTTTGGTAACCGATCTTACTTGGTACTCTATTGAGAATATGAATGGCGGTTTTAACGCCCATCCATCCAAGAGCTCAACGGTAAGGTGGAGTAACTTATCATACTGCGTACTACTCATATCTATTAAAGTGCGATTGCGTTTTTAGCTACTCTATTGTCCGAGGTTCTGTCTAGTGTAGAATATGGGCTACTATGCCATTCTCCTGTAAGAACCTTGCAAAAGGTCCAGAACTTGGCCATATGGGGTATCTTAATCGTAGTACTCCCCATGGTCGGACCTGACTATCTTAATCTTTAAATTGTGTTGGTTTTCAACTTCTGCCTTAAATATCTTAAATTTATCCAATGCTTATGTTCTTTTCTTTGATTAGATAAATGTAGCCATAACGGGAGTAATCATCTGTGAATGTTATGAACGAATCATAACCATCCACACTCTTTATAGAAACGGACCCACCGATATCTCGTGTGAATAATCTGTAAAATTCTGCCCGCTCGTTTGGTATCTTTCTTAATTTTCTTTACATACTTTCCTTTTATGCATTCTCTGCATTGTTCTAAATCTGAGAACTCTAATGGAGGAATAATATCATTCTTAACTAGTCTTTCTATTCCCCCCCCTCAAAATATGGCATAAAAACAATACCATAATTTCAACGACGATCATGAGCTCTTCTTTCGCTTTCGCTTACATCCACGCAGACGAGGATACATTCTCATTGTCACACATAACGTTCCCATCATCGCATACAACATTCACATCACCATGTAGTAATAACAAATAAAAGCTCATTTTGTAAGATAGCAAAACCAACACATGCATTATTAAATGTTATCTTACATTTACTATTTCCAAAATGGCAATCATATCCATCATTGTCCAAGCATGAAACACTAATCAAGTTTCTCAGTAAGAGAGGAACATAAAGTACATCTCTAAGTACAAAGTGTGAAGACATCAAAGCAGTTTCTAGAGAAAGATCGCCAACCGGGCTTCGAGCATTCCGCTTCGGACTCCATTTGCAACTTTAACGTGTTCTTTCTTTATTTGCGTAGTCCGTCGTGAACGGAATCCCTCAGAAGGAATTAGCAACACGAACAGCTTGCACCGGAGTCAATCCACCAAGTAGATTTCGAATCGTACATACGTTGATTCATTTATGAACGTAATAATGTTCTCACCTTTCTTTGCCATGATCATCTTTAAGTAATCGGATAATCTTTCTTATAATGTTCCGCTCTTCTTGCAATAGAGACATCGATCTTTCTCTCGTGAACTTATTACGCTGAAAGTCGATGCAAAGATGGGACCCTTTCCCTTGACTTTGAGGAGGAGTTAAGCATTATTATTTTTTTTCTTGTTGTCTTTCACATAATTGATAGTGCCACCATTGGTAGCTTTCATTATCTCCTCCTCTTCAACACACATAGCCATAAGCCTCTCTAAGTCTCTCTCTCGGGCTATATGTTGTAGTTGACAACAAATTGTCAAATTCCTTTGGCAAGGAAGCAAAAATCGGATGGATAAGGAACTCCTTCCGCCAGAGCTAAGATCCATTGGTTTGTAGCTTGGATGCCAAATTGCTCATCCCATATGTGCTCTCCTATGCCACCATTTCCAGAAAGATCAGCCTATCACCCCACATTGATTTCACTCGGCTAGGTGAGCATATCTTTGAAGAGCTAGTGGAACTAACTCTTTATTCTACGAGGTACCGTAGACCATCACACACACACTGGATTGAGCCCACAACTGCGGTGCTCAATCGGTGGTTCTTTATCACAACCAAACATTTCTTTGTTGGCAGTGACCCACTTCCTATGCTCAAGGTCATAGGACATCTTTTTAGATTCAAACTTTCTCTAGTTGCCTGACCTGTGACGTACTTTATTTTGTCTCTCACCAGCATAAAGTTTAGTGGATACTAAGAGGTGACTTCACTCACCACCTCAGCCCAAGATGAAGGCTAGGTCAAATCTTTTTCTCCACTTCGCGGTAGTTGCTCACCTTTGAGAGTGGGACCTCTTTGATATTAACCCATCAAGTTGAGGGTCCATCTAAAAACACAATCTATATAGAGTGAGAACATAAATAATAAATAACAATTCAATGCCTTTGATTCCAACGTTGGTCAAAATTAAAATACACAACTATTTATACATTAAATCTACATCACCGCTTTTGTAGAAATAAAATAACGCATAAAATCGATAAAATTTACCGTAGACAGTTATTGACAACGTTGGTCGGTAAAATAACAACATCATAATCATGTCAAAATCACTTTTTTTTCCAATTAAATATATCACTGGTTCAAAATAATTTGAGAATAAACTATTTCTTTAGCAAAGAAAACGTGGGGGAATATCTATTTTTCGAAACCATTTCTATTCTAAATTTTATCCGTTGTTCAAAATTTAACAGAGAATTAAACAAAATTCATCAAATTCACTTCAAAAATAATAAAACAAAAAATTACTCTTATATTCATTTGGCGTGCAGGTAGAGCGCTGGCATTCTACGTCCCGGATACGTACCAGCCATTGCGGTATTAAAGACAGTAGTTTCGATAGCTCCCAATATGAAGTGACGACAAGAATAGTTGACAAAGTAGCCTGACTGGCAGCTGTTACCTCAGTAATGGATCATGGCTTTATCATTGTACACGGCTCACTCCTCGCTTGAGCCATAACTTTGAACCTAGGTGGGAAAGCGGCCCATCTCGCACCTCGTCATACCAGCATCAATATGAGCCGTCAGACTTCGATCCAGACGGCCTTCTCATTCATCTCACGTCGCGAACAAAAGCAATGACGTACGGCCTCCCAAAACCCTAACCCCATTTCCACCTCTCTTGCTTTCTTCTGCATGTTGCCACGCTGCACCGGAGAGGCGGCAATGAAGCGACCGCTCAGCGTTAGTGAGAAGAGGACCCAGCACTTGTCCGGTGTGCACCAAAGCTACGCCCCGGCGTGGGTCTCCTCCTCTGCCTTTCTCTTCCTCTCCTCCCTATCTCTCTGCGCCAAAACCACCGAGAACTAGCACGTGCTCCATGCCTTGACCGGAGGAGAGTGGTGCGCCCACTACAGGCCCTTACGTCGGCAGTCGCATTCGCCATCTAAGCAGCTCGTAATGGCGCGCCTTAGCTCGCAGCGTATGCCAATGGCTGCTACTGATGAAGCGAATGTGATGGCGCTTCTGTTCTTTTCTTACCGTGCGCCAGTATGAAAACGGTAGTGCGACACTCTACCTTGATGGCGGTGGTGATAGAGTGAAGTGATGCCATGCCACCCACGGTCTCTTTTTCATTTTTTTATCCGGTTGGGGTTGAAATTTGATCAAGGGCTAGGGTTGAAAGGGATTAAGATTTCCTTTGTGTTTTTCGTTCAACGATCTAGATCAATAGCCCTAGAACTATCTACGATACCATTGTTGAGATCAAAAAAAAAAGATCATCAAAGGTTAGGTCTAGCGGGTTCTCTTCTTGTGAATCTATGATATGAGTAGAAGACGAGAGAATAGAAGAAATGTGTCCGAACCTTTGACACCTGAGAGGGAGATGGTCTAGAAGCCGTCATCTAGTTCATCGATGAAATACTGTGCATGGGCAGCGATATTCGGGGAAAAGTCGTCGACGTTGGTGGAGCGAAAGGCGTGGTGGTGGCTTTCCGTCACTGGTTAGCCTCTCTGATGGGATTAGGGTTTGGTTTTTGGGGAGCTGGGCTCGACTGAAACCACCGATACTCAGAGCCACGGCCCCACCTCTATATAGTATGATGTATGAGGGCCCTCCAGATATAGTGGGCTGGGCGCCCCGATCTGACCGTGGATCATAGGCCCAAGCGAGTCGTTGGG